>JBBPTW010000031.1:0-53647 GCA_038094575.1 Phylloporus cf. nigrescens | reverse complement strand
TAACACATCTGAATATCATATCCAATCACTTCAAAACCTGTGTAAATGCAATGGAGGCCAGCAATCTACACTTTTCTTTCTTAGCTTTTAGTATACCATCTATTAAATTGTTTGTTACAATCAAAAAGTGGTGTTTAGTCAGAGATATTTTGGTTATATATTGGCCATGAGTAATCCTAGATATATCATTATATATCAGCTCATAACATTTGTCAAATCTAATAGATTCAAATATATAATAATATTATATATCTCTAGAGGTTACTTTACCTTCATATTTCATAACCATTCAATGAATGTTGGCCCAGTAGCACTATGAAATATTATCACAACTATCTGACATTCCACTCCTATGATTATTGACAAGTTTAGATAGGCTCATCAATAGTTTAGGAAATATAGATAGTATTGTTATCTAATTGTGGATTTTGTAGGACATTTTATCAAGTATTGATTAATGGAATTATAATGGGGGATCAATTGTCAATATATAACCAAGATATCTCTGACTAAACACCACTTTTTGATTTGTAACAAACAATTTAATAGATGGTATACTAAAAGCTAAGAAAGAAAAGTGTAGATTGCTGGCCTCCATTGCATTTACACAGGTTTTGAAGTGATTGGATATGATATTCAGATGTGTTATGATCATAAACAACTATGGTGAAGATAATTGGAATGTAAAAAAAACCAATACCAAGCTAGAGTAGAATATTAGTATATTATATTAACAAATGGTCATAATAAATGGAATACAATGTGTACATAGGCTGTTCAAACTCAGAAATGATATTTACATATATACCCTTGATTTTATAAGCAAACAAATCCAAATATACATTGCCTTGACTATAAACTATAAAATAATAATAATGCTCAAATAAGTGTCCCAATGACATGCCATTTCATATTGTCTATATCTCAGTACCATGACAACCAAATCACATGACCTAAGCGATTTTAGAATGCCAAGAGCATGTACTATTTTCTATTCTGCAATTGTTTGGTCTTATTTGTTTCTTATCTTTTACTATTCACCACTCTTTCCAACATTGGGACACTTTTTTGAACCACTGTACCATGTCCCCATGGTAACGACCTTCAAGAACATTGGTCTTTGTGGGTGGGTTGATGAGGCAGTTTTTTGCATAGTAGATCACAGTTGTGGTAGTAGTGTGAGTTCAACAAGCCCATGCTGGATCCAGACACATGCACATGTGTCATGCACTGTCCATATATAAATTGATAACTTTGTCACTATCATATGCAACAAACAAACTCTCCAAGTGAACCTTGTAATACACTGCAATAGCCATTAATGTTTAACATTTAACCCCTATGCTTTTACTTGGAGTCATGCTACATGATTATTTGTGAATGATGAGAAGTAAAATACGTTCAAAATACCTTACTGCATCTATGCCAATATCCATCTTCATTATTATGGGCATGTCCATGTTGGTCTGGACCAACAGTAAACCAGGGTGATCAATGACATACAACATGAAAAACATACCAAGCAGAAATGATATCTATCTTTTTTTCCCAGCAAGAGTGTATCTGTGTTCTTCCATATCAACTCCTGAGCAATACTGTTCACTTTAGTTTTCAGCATCATGAAAGTGTATAAGTGGACTTCACAAATCCTTCCATATCTCATATCTTTGTGACCAGAATAGCAGCTATCTCTTTGATAGAAGGACAGGGAATCCAGGTTGTACTTTCTCTAATCAATAGGGTAAAACTGCAAATGCCCGGTGTCTCCAGTCCTGGTGGATTTACCAGGAACAACTATTGTTGGAGAAAATACAACATAATTTGATGTCTGACTTGATGATTCAAGGTCACTTCAATCGATGATGTGCAGCACAATAAGCAGAAGAAAAAACTTCTAATATTTGTATTTGTTTATGCTAATTCCAAGCAAACTCATTTGACTACCCTTGGCAAAGGTAGTAATGATGACTTGATTGAGAAAATCTATCAATGCAGAAGTGGGGGACTCCAAGTCTCTAAACTTTCTAACTTATTTATTTACGTCCATATGATCATCTTTTAGTGATACTTGCCTGTGCAGCGGTTGTTTGCGACACCACTACCAACAAGTTCAGATACATGAGGTAGGTATAAATATTTACCAGATGGTTTAAAACTTGGCTTTGAATTGGCACCCACTTCTGCTAATTGTGCTTTACTCTATCCAGCCCAGCTTAACAAGCTAGGTACACAAAATTTGCCTTATTGATTCAAGTTGTCTGATCTTGTTCAAAAGAATATCCTTTGTATGATAAATATTTGTGGTCAAGTTGCTGCATGTACATCTCATTCTACAGCCAACTTCTCCTTGAGAGTTATAAAATCAGTGCGTCTAAAGCAAAATACAAAGTGATGGCAAATTTGCACATCTCACCCACAAGAGAGTATGAAGAATGCTGCTCCAAGAAAACAGGCCTTTCCCTTGCCAGCTTGAAGCTCCTCCAGCCCCATCTCTACAAACTAACCACTCAGATTTACTTGCTCATGCATTGCACTAGACAGTCCAATCTGTTATTGCCTGGTGTGTCCCACATCTCACTATGTGCTCCATCTGAGTGACTATTGCACATTTTGTGAATTTCATAGCATGTTTTTTCTCTCCAGCCATGCTGACTGTGTTGTATACCACTAGAGGAAAAGAGTGAGATGCATGCAGTACCATGTAGGCTATAGCAGTATGGACCCTGTCTCCTTTTCCATTGGTCATCACTGCTGCTCAAAATTTCATGCAAGCCATAGCTGAGAATACTTGTACTTCATAAACAGGTTGGATGATGTGCTCACATACTATATAACTGTACAGTTGTTACATTATCAGTGGCATGACCTGCAGGTCCTGAATAAAACCTAGCCATTTGTGCAGTGCCATGGGATCTTGACATCAGGGTAGCCTAGAATAAATAACCTAACATCTTGATATTATGGTTGGCAAGAATCAACCTGCTGTCAATTGCACCATCTGGCCATCACAAGCCTGTCAATTCACATTCATTGAATATAGCACCTCGCCAATCTTGCCCAACCAGTCAAAGTCGATTAGCTTCCATCCTGATCTATCCTTGATGATCATCACATTTGCATCACACATGTCACCATGCACATAGTTCTTTTGGTGAAACTCTGTCAGCTTGGACTTGAACTCCTGTCTTAGCCTCCCCTTGTTTTCATAAGAAAGACTATGTTTCGCCTCATAAAGACAATCCCAGATGTGGTCCTCAAGAAATGCCATAATAATCATGTGCCCATAGCGGTGGTGATATTCCCAAGCCTACACAGTACTGATGGACATCCACAGAATATGTGTGTGTGAACTTGACACAGAGTCACTCATGAGTACCAGTAGTTTCCACAATGAAAAGTAGCTTTCCAGCTTCCAGGACACTAATATATGTGAATTTCACTTCCTTTCCATCTGAGTTGGTGTAGGAGTGAGGGTGCAGATGTTCTGGCTGCAAGTCTCTGAAGGCTGCAGGATTGGCAGCAATATTCTGGTACAATTTCTTCAGCACTTCACATGCTCTTCTGAATGCACCAATATGACAACTGATAGACTTGTGCATTATTCTATCGGTTGGAGGCAAAAACAGTGGCAGGGAGGTTGAGAGGACTTGACAATTGGGCTGATTAGCCCAGACAACACCCAAGAAACTAAGGTGAGGGCCTACAATGTTTCATCAATAGTAGAAGAAAACAAGTTCATAGAGCATGGGTAATAAGAAGATAAGGAAAGTTGAACAGTATGCCATCCTTATGGGCCTTCTCCACCACCTCCTTGATTGCTAGTACATAGTAGATTATCACTTGACAGTAAGGCTCAGCATCTTTAGAGCCAATCTTGTTTTTGACCTCCAAAATCACATAATGTCAATCATTTACATGCAGATCACCATTGGTGGAATAGCAAGCAAAGGAACTCAATACCATTCCTATACCTTAATCATGCAAGATGTCCAGGATTGTATCTCGCTGCCCTGTCTCATCTTTGAAAAATTTGGACATTTGGGAGCAAAGGTTCAAAACCAAATTGTTGTCTTTGCTGGTGGGCTTGTGATTGCAACAGTCATGGACAAACTCCCCAAAGATGGGATGTAGTAGGGTAGCCAGTATGGTTAAATCACCGACAGAGGGTCAGGTCCACTTAATCCTGCATTTAGTTGACTGTAAATGGTTGAAATTTAAGGGCTCTCCTTGTTCTGAAGGAGACTTTGATGGGGAACAAGTCCACTTCTGGATATACTGCAGCCATGGATGGATAGAGAGGGAAACTGTAAGGCTGTGCGCTGCAACCAGATGTATAAAACCTATAAGAGACATCAAGATCAAGAATAAAACTGACTGGGAGGAGGTCCATCAACAACTATGTGAATATGGTGGTCCTTAGGGGGTATTTTAGGGAAATAATATGATAGAGCTTTTGATAGCTGTAGAATAACTTTCTCGCTTTCCATAATAGCCTTAATGCTATTGTCCAAGGAATGACAAACTTTATAGAGAACAAGGTTGGTCACATTCACATGACACAAATGCTCAGGATTACTATCTTTGTTCAGGGTCCTGGCTAGTTTGGTGGGCAAGATTTTAACAGTGAACATGGACTTGGAGTCTGGACCATGTATCCAACAGACAAAAGTAATATCTGGTGAACCTAGAAAATGAAGCAGGCCATTAGAAGGGAAACAGGAAACTTTAATAAGTGTGTACTGGTTCTAGGTCCATCAATGATGACGAGCGGCTCTGGATCATCCCCATCTCAAAAAAGCATTGATATCTCATATCGTTCATTGAGCCTATTTTTTCCCTTCAAGTCCCAATTCTCCAAAACAGTTTTGAGGTCTGTATTGTTAGGGTCTGGAATGGAATAGAGGCTGAGGTCCATCATGTCCACATTATGGAACCTCACTGATGCCTTCTTCTTTATTGCTTCTTTGAGTCTTGTGACAGCATTATTTGTTCCTTGAAACCTCAATCAAAAAGATATTTTGTATGGAATCATCTTTGAATCAACACTGGAGTAAAAACATCATGAAATCCATTATATTGCAATGGGCAGAGTGGACATCAGACAGGGAAGGTTGTGATGGCAATGCGTTCACCTTGCTTCTCATAATTATTGTTGACAAGTGATTCCTTCAGATGTTTAGCATGCAAGTAAAGAAATGATTACAGCAGTAAGAACCTGTAGACTATGTTGGCACTTGAACACTCTTCATTTGATGAAGTTAATAGAACCATTGTCTTTTTTCCATACATAATAGAGTATGTCTATGTGCAAAGGGGTTGAGTTGTAGATTGAGAACAGTGTGATCAAGTATGAGTCCTTGACAACCATTGAAAGTTGCATATGCAAGGTGAAACAGGAACCGGATGCAGCACCAGTGTTGCTCACATTACAACATGAGCCTCATTATTATAATGTTATTGAGTGGGACACTCTCTCTGTCAAAAGTGAAAAAATCAACTACAAGATCACCAAAGATCAAAGGCAAGAAGCCCTTGTGCTTTCAAACATTCTTTCCCTGTGAAAAGCTAAAACGCTGACCATTATGAATGCCAATGACATCATGCCATAAACATTGGATATACAGACCATGGTAATAGAAGACACAAAATGGAGACACACAAACCACGACATCATCTGATAGCATAGGGACATCACCTGAATATTGGTGAAAAACCAACACACAATGTACCAATGGTTGATAGGCTCATCATGTAATTCTTCTTTGTACAATAGTATTCAATAAGTTTCAGGTGATTATAAGCATGAAGGAGAGTTTGAAGCATGACAGGGCACACAAATCTTGAAGCACTTTATGTGATAGTAAACACACACATGAAAAGGGAGGAGCCACATGATATAACCAAAAAGGCATGCCATGTGAAGTGCTCAATCATTCATGCTAGCTCATGCTTAATATAGTACTGTCAATTCTAGAAAAAAGCTTGGTTAGATAAAACAGGTCACCCCTTAGAATGGACAATACAGTGGCCCACAAAGCCACCAGGTTCTCTATGTGCTACACCATGTACACCATCAATGATTATTTAAATATGTTCCTTCTATCAGGCTCTAATTTGTCTATCTTTGAAAATAAAGTAACAGCACACTTGCAATGCTCGTGATGGCCATGCTCAAACTCCTTTCTCTCTGTATCAGACAAGGCCTTTAACAGCTTGAACCCATAGGCAACCCAATGAAACAGACCACCAGGACAGTACTGTGTAAACAACTGTCTTGTTTCATTGGGCCTGATAGCAATATTTCCATGGTGTAGTGTTCCAGAAGGCACTAAAATTGTAAATCCTGGGGGGAACTCAATAATCAGGCCCAGATCGAAGAGAATCAAGTGGTCACCTTGCTTTAGGTCATACAAGCCACATGCAAAGATAGTGCAAAGCCCAAATGGAACATTGGTGCTGTCAACATGCTCCAATTTGACAACACAGGGACCACAGTTAAACATACAAGTTAGGAATATGTTGTTCATGAATGGCTTTCTGAAGTGGGGGTTGCTCTTGAACAGCAGGTTGAGGTGGTCTGCATAGTCTTTGTAGAGCTTTGGCATGTAAAACAAAAATGCATCTGTGGGTTGATGTGAGAGGCACACATTATGGAATGTGCTGGGACTCACTATATATGAATCCAGTAGTCCGAACAAACACCTTGTCTGAGACAAGTATATCAATGACTGATCACTCAGATGCACTGTGTGCCAAGTTTTCAGGAGCCTGTTTTGCACGAACATGAGGTAGATTCATCTCTGAGGTGAATGTGTACTGTCTGCCCTTCACCACAGAAAACCCCAGTAGAAAGGGAAACAAAATCCCCCCTTCATTTATGACGAGCCTACTTGAGATCACAGAGTGCATGCTGGAGCAGGTTGCTCATTTGTTTCTATACATTATCCCAGTCCTCACCCTGCGGCCAGCCTGCTAGCATGGAGATGGTGTGGTCCTCTTTGTCTACAATGGTGACAGGGGTTCTTTGGCAATAATCAGAATCAAGAGCAATAAAGATAAAAAGGCCCTGGAAAGTCAATGTACCATCTGTTCCAATTAACCACCTTGAACCCCTCTATGACTAACCCTTCTAGTGTGCACTCTGCCAACCTTTTGCAACCCTGACATTGGCTGACAAAAGCCCCTTTGGCCACTCAAAGTTTCTTGACATTGAAAGTAACAGGGATATTGAGTGGCTTCAAGTGCTTCTTGGATAAGGATGATCTAGGAATGCCTGGGTTCTTCATTTTTTTTGCAGCCCATTTTGCCTTCCTTTGTGTGTAATACCGGGCTTGCTTTGTAAATGATCCCAGGTTGCTTCTCTGGTCCAATGAAGGAGCAAGCTCAGCCAGTGTGTTATTGGTAGGGGCTTTCAAGGAGCTGCCCTCATAGTCACTATGACCAGATAGTGCATGACCTGTCTCTCATTGAAGTGTGGTGTCAACAGAACTATGGAATGCAGCAAATGAAGCACGATGAGGCACCAAGGGATCCAGCATGTTTCTTTAGAGGCATTCTCCCTGCATAGAATTGAAAGAAAGTGTTTCCCTCTGTGTGCCACACAAAGGAGCTACCAAATGCAAGAATG
Organism: Phylloporus cf. nigrescens; assembly: GCA_038094575.1. Lineage (NCBI taxonomy): Eukaryota > Fungi > Basidiomycota > Agaricomycetes > Boletales > Boletaceae > Phylloporus > Phylloporus cf. nigrescens. The sequence continues at coordinate 46,020 of JBBPTW010000031.1, read as the reverse complement.
TGGTAGATGCTGAAAAGAAAGCATTTGAGTCCACTTAGTGAAGGAAAACAACATCAAACAGGCTGCAGTTTGTTTTTTCACAATTCACACTATAATGATATATTTGATGATGGATAGGTGAATCATAACCTAGTGTGAGTAACTGAGGGTCAGTCACCTTGTCAGATATTCGATAGCTAGTGTTCATAGGTCCAGTTGCCAAACTGGCTAAAGACTGTTGACTGGACTGGACCAAATCAAAATTGTGACTGAACTATGGTTGCAGTTTAGAGGGTGGGATGAGTTAGTCTGGTGACCAGACTGCTATGATTGGTGCTTCACCATGCATTCAGGTAGAGCATTGCAGGAATATTTTCAATGCTCTGGAGACAGTCACCAGTCATATCAAGAATATACACACAGTGAAAGATTACAATTTGCCCAAGGTTTCTCATGTCATTGAATTGAAGCCCTTGATTGCTTCTACTACAAACTCGATCAAGTTTGGAGGTGGGCACATGACTTCATGCAGACATGGCCCTTCCAAGCAATAGAGCCTCAAGAATACTGTATTGGTGGGGGATGGGAAGGGTCTCAGTAAGTAGAATGGTGATCATGGAAGCAAGAAAGCATTCATCAGTTTATTTTTAGTCATCCTGCCAGTAGAGAATAGAAGGCTGAGGGTGCTGATGCCAAGTGAGGATTTTGGAATTGACTTCCATTTCACAGATTATATGAGTGGACACTACACCACTGGTAGAGGACAAGCAGCATATAATGTTCATCAGCAACCTCTTATTGACAAGGTGATACCAATCCATCTCAGAGGTGGATCTGAAAACTTGTCAGTAAGATCACAAATGTCACAGATTTTCATTTCAGACAAGACACATGGGTTAAAGTCATTGAAGGGGGATCTAAATAAGATCACCAGACAACATGGAAATCTGAGCAGCAAAGAAAGCACAGGGATTGACTGAGATTTGAAGTTGCTCCCTTATATTGCTATCCTGGCTGACCTCAGCTGACCATTATTATTCTCTGTCACATTCCTGGAGTAGGAGGTGGGTGACCACTGCCTACAAATCTATGCAGCTGGCATCGACACCAATATCTATCCATTCCTGGCCAAGTATTCAGTGCTGATGAAAACATTGAAGAACCTCATACACCTCCAGCAGATTCTGGAGGAAGACATGCCTTATATGAAGTATCTGAGTGCACAAGTGAAAAGTTTGGGGGTACTACAACTGGTGAGCATATGGAATGGGAACATGAAAGGATGGTTCCTGCTCTGAAATCCTATAATCTGTGATATCTGTAGGAGAAAAATCATGTACCAGGACAGAAAAGAGTATGGTACTATGTAAACTTGAATCCAGGCCTGGTCAGAGTTGCTTGAGGGTCATGTCATCAAACGCCACCAGAATGGACCACAATCATTCTTTTACTGTTGCAGTGCCACATTATTATTGTTCACCATTTTGATTTAGACAACATGTGGACATTCAAGTTGGATATGTTATGATTGGAAGTGATACTGGATGTTTCACCCTTGGCACCACTTTTGGGAGGTTTCCATGGTCTCTGAGACCAGTTTATATGCATGAAAAAACTGGTCTTAGAGACAAAACCTCTTCCCCAGTCCCCAATCAAGTTCTATATAAGGAACTGGGCACTCTCCTCAAGGAGTTAACATGGACTACCCAGGCATATCACACAAGGTTCTCAGGTAAGTGCATTCACTATCACAATGACATGACATGTGATAATGTGACCATGACATCATTTCATCATGCTGTCTTGGCCTTCCCTTCTCTCTTTCTCCTCTCCCTCACCAGGCCCATATTGTAGCACCATAATGGCCTGGCACAATGCAGCAACAACAGTGCTGCCACTGGGATGATGCAACATGGTGCAGCAGTGGCAACACAAATCCAATAGATGTACCATGACATCAACGCAATGCACCTCACCCAAGATGATATGACACAATGGCAATGGCAGTGGCAGTAACATAATTATGATGTGTCTTCCACCACCCTCCCACCCCCATCAATGCCAACAGCTCTCCCCTTGTTGCATCCTACTGTCACAACAATATAATCATGTGACAACACACTGGTGCTGTTATGTTGTCATGTTGTTGATACAGCAAGATCACTGATCACTGGTCACCCACAAGGCACACATGAGGTTCACAAGAACTACTTGAGAGGTCCTCAAAAGCTACCCACAATATACATAGGAGCTGCTTATACTAATTTCGTGCCCAGGATAATGATCTCACATGAGGACTGTGAGTAGTATATGAGATATCTACAGGAGGTAGAAGAGTTTATAGAGGTATCAATGGACTACCAGAGAGGCTCAAGTAGATGCAATATGAGGTCTAAATGAGGCATAACAAGTAGACTATTTTTAGACCTCTTGAAGGTTTGTCTCTGAGATCTATTTCTACCTACAACAAAAATGGGTCTCTGTGACTCTTTATTGCCATCAAAAAGTGATAACTGAGGTGGGATGTTCAATGTTAAAGGTGATAGTACTATGTGAACTGTTATAAGTGATGAGTAGATCATGTGGGATGTGTCATACTCAAGTGCATATTGGAAATCTATGGAAAGCCAGAAAATCATGCTCTGTCATGCAGTTTGTAAGCTGTGGATCTCACTGTGTATGGTTAGCGATTGATGTCCATTGATCACTGCCTGCCATATATAGTAATGTTTTCATGTGACAGGCTGTGTGACTAAAGCATGATTTCCATAGAAATCTGTATACTCAACTCTTTAATTCCAGGCCTTTGTGAATATTCATCAGGACCTTAGTGAACTACTGACTTTTCATCCCTATTGTATCAACCACCAAAATGACTCAGCCAGCCTTTAATTTGGCAGTGAGCTTGGCCCCTTCTTGAACTCTTGCCACCATTGTGATGCTGTGATGACCCAATACAACTCCAAATCTCTGATCCAATGGTGCATGTTCCATTCACAGGGAAGACTTGATTTAGCACTGAGTACTAAGTGCTGATCAAATAGTATGGAATCTCTACCAGAATGCACTTTGCAGCCCATTCTCCATTTCTCCCCAGCACCAATGCCTCTATGCCACTGTTTGCTACATTTCTCCTCTGGAGCACCATTCTTTATATATTGTTCTTTGAGCTTGCTTGGCAAATCTCTTTTGACCCTTTTGGCCCCATGAGTTCATGATTCACTGGTTACCCCTCAGTACACTGACCTCTTGCCTGCTCTCTGTGATAGGTATGGATTAATATCACTTTCCCACCAAGAGTCCCTGACTATATCTTTATCAACCCCTCTACCATGTGATATAACAATGTCTCTATAGGTCTGGTCTGGGGTCCTCATCATATCAATGAACATACTCAATAGCAGATGTTAGAGGAGGAAATGAACAGATGTTTTGATTGTCACAGTCAGTTCCAAAGTGCCAATTGTGAATCATGGCAGTGATTAAGACCGGTAGTTCAGTGTTTTCATCCCCATCTTTGATCTGTTTTGTTGCCAAGTCATGTTTTGTTTGGACACTCCCCACTTCTTTTCTTGCATTGTGCTATAACTCCTGCAACAATGGACATGTGTTAGGTATATTTTCCTGTGAGTATGCAGGGTGACCCAGACCGCTGTCTTTTTAAAATGTTATTCCTAATATAGCAAGGTCTACTTGTGCTCTTTACAGCCATTTGCAGTTGCGGCATTTTCGTGATTGATAAGAAAATGTATTATGACATAGTGCTGTGCCGCCCAATTGAACAACTGGAATCAACAAAGCAGTAAATCTCAAGCAGCAATCTGATCAATACATCAGCACTTGACACATCATGCTGCAGCAGCAAGTCTCTCACACATCGATAGATGCTGAGAGCTATATAAAGCACAACCTCTGGTCTATGTCTTTCCCTATCCACATCCCTCTCCATGTCTACACAGATCATGCTTCCTAAAGGGTCAGTTGGGGCCATCTTTCACTTGTGTCACTGCCTTGCTCATGTTGTCCATATAACTCATGGTCTGGCAGGCTATGGTAGTTAGTAACTACCACAAGAGGTCAGGCATTCTATATCCCCAACATATGTCCACAGTTCCCTTGCCTGCGCCTGGCTCCTGATGAGCACCAGGCATCATCACCTGAAGCTCACCTCTTCAATTGCACCCAATGTGCTCATCAGAACACCTTCAAATGCATACCTGTTGTTCTTATCTTGTGTGTGTTTTCTCCCTTGTGCCAACAAAGTGTTGATTGGTATGAATGGCCAATAGAATACTAGTAAGTGGGATCAAGCACCTTATGTTTGCAGCTGGGGTGTATGAATTTTGGATGTTTGCTTGCATGCTGTATACAATCAGGTATGTGACAGGAGATACTGGCAAGGTGCATTGTGCTTGATTCAGGTACTTTGCCATTGGCACTCATTTACATGGATAGAGAAACACCAGTGGTGGTGTTCTTGGGGAGGTTCCCCTCTTTTGTGCATGTTTTTGCTTGGCAGAGTTTTCTATGTGCTAATGTAGGTTGTAAATTACTCAAGCTCTGATTTTTAAATCGACATATGCAGTAGTGTATCAGTTATTAGTCAGCACTTAGGAAGAATCCATGCATGCCAGAGTGACAAGCATCTTGATATTTGTACACCTTAGTAGAATGGCTGGGTGTTTGAGGAGGCAAAAACGAGAAGTCATATGGTAGTATATTATAGGAGCATGTTTGCCCAAACACCACTGGCACTCCAAGGCAGTCATCCAGCAAGTTCACTCTATCAAACAAGTCACTATGTCAGTTCAATCAATAATTGTAACAGTTCAGTTACATGAAGCATGTGGCCAGCAGGGAAAGGTCATATTCATATCCTCCTCATTCCAGAGGACAGTAGTAGCACACATGATGTGGTATCATTGATATGGTATACCAGAGTATGCCATCCAGCATGCAAAACTTGAGCATGTTACCCAGTGTTGAAACATCAACCTGCTCTATACCACCATTTGATGTTGTCCAACATAGCCAAGTCATGCTTGGCCTTGATCTTTGCCCCATCTACAGCACCATCTGGCTGCCAGAGATTTTCCATTCTATTCACATTCATGGGATACTGCACCTCATTGAGTTTTCCCACCCAGTCAAAGTCAATGAGCATGAACCTTTCCTTGTTATCTGGAGTCATCATGATGTTAGTATTGCAAATATCACCATGAACATAGTTTTATTTGTAAAGTTTCTCAAGCATAGCCTGGATGTTCTTCATGAGTGTGATGGTCGGGAAGTACCTGTGGAGCTCGACATATTTCTTCACAGCAAGATTGTCCATAATAACCATGAACCAGCCCCCAGTGATTGATTCAAAACCATGGAGTTTCAGTGCATGGCCAAGTGATGCACATTCTATATGAGCGTCCTTTGAATACTGACAAACAAATTTAATGCAAATGGGCTTCTTATCAATGATACAAACTCTGAAAAAGACAAGCCAGTTCAAATTGCATTGATCTGTGTACTTAAAGTATTGCTCCTTGTTATCATTAACAAAAGTGAATTCAGTGGGGTATAGGAACAGGTGGGTTAGGTGCTAAGGGGGCAGGGGAGGGCCTTGATGTGAGATTTTTATAATATTTCCTAAGGATTTGGACTGCCTTTTTGAATGCCCCAAGATGGTGAGCTACTACCTCCCTCATATCTGCATTTATAGGGTAGCAGTGCATAGGAAGGATGACAGAGAGTGGCTCAATGACTGGTCATGTGTTCCATGTTGCTCCTGTGAAGGTGATATAGGGTCCTGGTTGAAGGTGTAGGTTACTTGTTGTAGGAGCTTAGTGCTCCTTATGTTCATAGGGGCTTGTCCCCTGTCTTTCTAGGTTCCCATAGTGTTCAAGAGTGTTCTTCAAAATGTTCCTTAGTGTCCTGCATCTATCTGCTTGTGATCAAACAGTTCTGGTACATATCTGATTCTATCTGAAACTGGACTAACCTTCTGGAATACTATCTGGCATCATATCCAGTGTTACTATCCAGTAATATTTTCGTTAATTCCTACTTCCTCCATTGATCTTCCTTCTCTCCTCATTTCAACTTGCTATTTGTCATTTATGCTTACTACTAATGTCCTCCACTGCATGGTTCGAGACTTCTAATATTTAACTACTCCTTTGCTAGCTCAGTACTGGAATCATCTTAGTTGCTTCTGTTTACTTGATACTGTCAGTCCTAGACTTGCGCTGTCATTCTTGATTGATTGTAACTTGTTTTATCTTGTTTCCTTGAAACTGTTACCATTTGGTTTTATTTGTACCTTAAAGTCATGGGGAATGCCCAGACTATAAAATACTTGTATTAGATATTAATGAGATCTATCTGATTTCCCTTCCCATCTGTTATCAGGCTCTACCATGAGCTTTCGTGACGTTTAACTCTTGGTTCCCACTTGCATTTGTCTTACTTTGTACTATCCACCTTATCATTCAGTACCAGAATCGTCTTTCCGGTTAAACGTTCAAGTCTGGATTTCACCGGACTTGTTTATATGCACTCAGGTATCATTGCAGCTACCCCTTCTCTCATACAACCTTACCAAGGAACCCCTGGGACAAGTCTAACTTGCACCCACCCCTTTTAACATCACCCATCTTTATCTTTCTTATATCGTGCAGTTGGCAAAAGGTAATGGCCAAACATACCAAACAGAAGGATAAAAATACAGGAAAAAGATAAGCCTGCAAGTTTATTGGCATAGTCCCTTGTCGACTCTAAATAATATAGTCCTGCTTGTTGATAGGGCTTAGCCCTAGTAGAGTAGACTTTGTTTTTAACTTCAGCAAGAGCATAGCAATGGAGGCCCACAGAAATATCACCATCAGTCTTGTATGGACCTATCTGGGTGATTGTGAAGCGAAGACCCCTCACAGACAAGACATCATGAATTGCCTGTGCTCAAATAATTTCCTTGTCATAAAAGCTCAACATCACCCTGCGTAATTCCTCCATTAAAAAATTGTCATCCACAGTTGTTTCATGCGTCTTGCAGTCATCCAGGAACTTGCTGAGGGCACAGTTAAGTAGAGTTGGGGGAATGATTTCATAGGCATCATGAGGATGATTACAGTATATAGTTTGAGAAGGGATAAACTGACACCTATTGAACTCCAATGGTTTTCCAGTGGAAGATGGGGCTGCTTGTGGTCTATTTTTGAGAAATGTAGCTTGCTATGTTGTGCAGTGGTAACAAAGGGGCAGACGCTAGTGGATGTGTGTAGTATTATACTAATAAAAACACAGCTGTTAGAGATCACAAGTGAGAAAATGGGATGAGACTTACTTGACTAAGGTGCTTCCACAATGATATGAATGTACCTCTGGAGAGGAGGGTCAGGAAATGAATGACACATGGTTTTGCACAGCTGCAGTAGTCCTTCTTGACATTGGACTATGAACCTGAGAGTCTTTGCAGTGCAGCTGTCAATAGGGAGTAAAACCTTGTAAAGGTTGAGGGCATCTGCTTCTATATTGCAAATGTCTATAGGCTTAGTGTTCTTGATAGTGTGTGCAACAATGCCGGTGTTCAAAACCTCAACATCAAAGACACAGTGGGGGTGCTGACTGTATATCCAGCAGTTCAAGCCTAGAACAGTGATGTGTAATTCAACTGAGTTTAAACCTGATAAAATACAAATGAATATTGGGTCCTCTAATAACAATGAGACACTTAGAAGGAATATCAGATACTATGGTGAATGAATAGAGGCATGATTTGTTGTTTAATCACAACTGCTTGAGTTTGTTTTTGATGGGTTCGATATCAGAAAGAGGGATGGCAAAGAGGTGGAGTCTGTCTGCCTCCACATTGCAGAATATAACAAATTTCACATCCTTTATGACTTTCTTGAGAGACAGGACAGTCTTTGTCTTTGGAATCTTGATGGAAAAGATACTGTCCACATTGCTGTTATAGACCCAACAAACAAACTCAAGGGTTTCCATGAAGTTATGTAAATTCAAACTCAAAACATGTGTCATATCAAATCCACGTCAATATGAAGAAGCCTTTGCATTTTCTATACAACTATCCCCAGCAGTTCAAAGTCACTGAGGAGCCAGAGATCAGCTCTATCAACAAGTGTGAGACAAACCTGAAGAAAATACTGTGAATATTCTTGCAAGTATTCGAAATACCAGTAGCTTGGAAGGTATGTCATATATGCATAGGATTAGCATCACCTGGATTTTGTCTTTGCTGGACATGTGTGCCAGAAACATATACTGGACTCCTGGTACACACAAGCCAGAAGACCATGTTCTGACATGGCAATGCATAACTTGGCTGGTTATCCCCAAATTCTCTTTGACTTCTTTCTTTTGGACCATCATTGTTGAGTGTGACAGCCAGATCACCCCACCTGGCTTCAATTGTGTGTGTTTGATAGGACAGATCTTGTTCACCGAGACTTATGCATTTATCCACCCAAGGGTCCTTGGTTCCCAAATGGCATGTGTTTTGGGGTCAGCCCTCTTATCATGTACTGTGATCAAATGCTGACCATTCTGTCTACATTGAAACTCTAGGATGCTCCCATCAGTACCCAATCTCCTGCAGTATGTAAAATTGCCAAAGCATGTGACTACTATCCAAAATCGTTCACCTCCTAATTTCAGTATGCGGGATGTCACTACACTGGCACAAATCCAGGTCAAACATCCTCCAACATCACCCTAACAGTTACCTGGTTTGACTGCAGCATTGGAATCCTGCCTCCCAACATCAAGATCCAGTTCAGCATCACTGAAATATCCACCTTGTCATATGTTGCCCTCACCCCTTTTACTGTCTGCGATATCTATTGCTCAATGTGCCCATTTCTACAACAGCCCAGTCAAGCACATCACTAATGATCCTCTACCTGGGAGCAACAAGTGGCTGTTTTATGTTGGGAGTGATTATCCATATGTCAAGAACCTGAATTTGTGGCCACTGCCCTCATTTATGGTGGTTGGACCCAATACCTGGCCTTATCCCAGTGCACTGCAATTTGTTCTTGGACAGGTTGTGCATGCAGTGACCCCTGAGTACAAGTGAGGCTGCAATTCTTGTCTTGAAAGTTTGAATACCTGTCAAATTTGCCTTGACCAGAAGAAAGAAGAAAAAGAAAAAAGAAAAAAACAGACATATGCCATTTTCCCCCTCTTATCTTGGTACTCCTGTCTGTTGTTGTGACTAGCTCAAATATCATTGTACAATAGCCATTGAATTTGAGAATTTACTGAGCTGGTCATCATTTATCCCCTAAATGCGAGATTCATAAGATGTTGCATAATTTCTAGGGAACCCTTGTGTCTCGTATTCCTAAAGTATGTACTCGATGCTTGGCACTTCTGTTGAAAGTGCTGATATGCATCACAACATGTTATTGGATGTGTCAGCAACAAGCCAAGATGCCAATACCAATGACTTACTCAGAATATGAAATACATAGTGTTAGATATATATATAATCACTAGCACACTTTCGTCCAGATTGTTCATTAGTCCGATCTAAGTGTGCTCAGTCACCCACTTATCCAAAACTTGTACCAGATATATTCCACATGCATGTGATTACATAATCCTATGTGCTCATACATACACTATTTCGTTCTGCTTGTGGCCTCCTCTTCTAAGAACTACAAAGAGAGAAGAATGAAAAACAATACAAACTATGGCCCCAAATGACTAGAGTACTGTTAAAAAGTCACTATTTCCATGCACACACACACATGGTAAAAAATGGGTATAACATGTTTATAACATATTGGAAATTATCCATGGTTCAAGCACTGTTAAAAATGTGAATAAATTAGTACATGTATGGGCTGTTCACACTCAGTACTGTGGCACTCTCCTCAAATCATTCCACTATCACAATAATCACTATGCTGCTTGGTCTCACTGTGGTGTTGTTGGCCATCAAAGAAACATGAAGGCTCAGGCACTCAGTGCATTTGGGTAAACCCCCACTTCCACTAGGCCCTACACTTCTTCCATTTCTCAGAAACATATTTGGTGTCAACAAGGAAAAGCCTTATTTCATGCACACAGAGTGGTCCAAGACATATGGTACGTTCTAGTTGACATCTGATGACTGACTATTATTTCAAGGATATTGATATCAATGATTCCAGGTGACATTATGTACACATGCATGTTAGGCCTGGAGATCATCTTGTTGAACATGGAACAAGTGACCATCATGTTGCTCAAAAAGCATTCTGCAATATATTCTGACTGGCCAGAGATTAGTGCTACAGATCTGTACATTTGTCCAATATTTATCTGTCTTTGTGCTAACAGGTACATTGAAGGTTTGACCAAGAATGATCAACTCCTGTAGTATGATATAGGCCCAGGTTCAGATGATACCGACATTTTTTGAATTCAGCATTTCATGCCAAGGCAGCACTAGGATATTGTGGCAAGCAATTGAAGAGAACATACAAGTTGATGACCAATTTGTTAGATGACCCAGTGCACTATGCAAAGCATTTTACTACATGCATAACTCCCATCTCCATGGGCATGGTACTCATACATGTGCTCAGGCTGTTGGCATCCCTCACCACGAAGGTAATATATGGATATGGCAGAGAGACATTTGTGATGTCAATGCAGTGCTCTGGGACATCTTTCTGACTGCCTTTACTTCAGAAGTGTCCACCGTGTGGACTGCATTTCCATTTGGTGAGTTTCTCTTGCATAACTCCATATCTCTTCAGTCTATTAGTGCACACATGGCTCAGTGAAAGCATTTCTGCCATGGTTTCCAGGAATAGAATGGAAGTCTGAGGCTGTGAAGTGGCAGCATCTGATCCCCAATGCATTGAACACATCATACCTGTGGGTCAAATGCCAACTTGTAAGTCCTGGCAGGTGACATCATGTGTGTATGTGTGGCTAATAAGGGTAGAAGGAACAAGGGAATGCAGCACCATTGATAGTTGGTGATGCAATCACCCAGCACTGTGTACATAATGATGCTGTAAATCTGGAGCTCACGCAAGCCATCAAAGAGTCTGCAGGCTCACTGTATTCAGGTGAATTCTCTGTTTTGGGTGAATTTTTTGTCCCTTGTGGCTGATGAGATCCTAAGCTTCCATAGAGACAGTTTGTTTATTGATTCACTGCTTGGGAGCATGAACTGATACACAAAGGACAGACATATGCTATATTTCTTACATTTGTTTATCTGATAATGAACCACCCAATGGTACAAGCTCATGTACAGGTGGAAATTGACTGTGTGGTTGGGCAGGAGAGACTGCCCAACTTTGCTGACCAGGAATCAGCCATATGTAGGTGTGGTGATGCAGAAGACAATGAGGCATTATTTAGTGGTTCCCTTGGATATGTCCGATTCCGATATCATATTTACCATATACCTTGAAGAGATCTAGGTGTACCTTGTGCAACTATGAAAGAGGATGTCTATGAAGGCTATTATATTTCTTAAGGCAAGAGGAATTTGTGTTGGTGTAGCTCTGGTTGATCACTTTGTGTAGGTGTGACCATCATATACAAATGTCTGGTACATATACAAGGGTCCCCAAATATGCCTCATTGTATGAGGATGGTATAATAGGGTGATGGTGCATGATGTGGAAAGGTATCCTAACCCTGAGGTGTTCGTGCTGGAGTGGCTTTTGAAGCAGGATGGTATATCAAATGACAACAATGTTCAGTATGTTTTTGGTTTTGGACATTGTATATAAAGGTCTGAGTATGTAAAGTGGTTGACAGGGTTGATGGTAGATGTGGTATTTATCTCGGAGGGCAGTGCTGATACTAACTTGACATTCCTAGGCATCTAATCCCATTCCCATGTCGACTTGTTCCAAGAGATGAAGAAATGGATTCTGGAAGGCTGATTAATGCCAGTCTGCTTGGTTTATGATTGTCTACTCTTCTTATCCCAGTTATATATGCTATCCTCTTGTCTTCTATTTAGTTTTTTTTGGATTACTTCCACTTCCAGAACTTATGCAATACTTATTGAAATTTATTGTATGTACTTTATACAAATAGTAAGTCCGTGATGCAAGGCCATGACATTGGCATGTTGAAGTCATGGCCCTTTTCCCACTTTGTAGTTCCCCCATTGTACCCCCAAAATGCCTATTTTTCTTTGAACACTTTTTGTTCCTGTCATCCTTTCCGGAGGGTGGTGGACCTGCTTGTGATCTGATTCAACTGGTTTCACCATGTTAGTCATATAATGGACATTGCCATAGTCGCTGCCCGTGAGAATATAATTGCTCTGAGACCTTGAGTCATACCAGTGTCCAGTGTGAGTGGTTGTTAATGTGCAAGTTATTGATATCAAGCTAAACAACTCCCAAACTGCATTGTCAACTTGAACTGAGTTTTCCTTGAGCAATTCACTCACAACGACACATTTTGACAGTCTTTGTTCTCTAAGCTTATATTCTAGGAAAGTAACATTGAAGAGTCTACTATCAAAGGAAGTTTACCATCTGTGGTAGAAAACCACTCCTTGAATGGCCCTCATGACTTTGGTCTTGCAGGAACCCAGAGAAAAGGGTGGTCTTCACTATCACAGATCAGTTTGAATGTTACCCCTTCCAGAAGATCCTCCATAGCTTGAGTGTCATTCTCATAGCCAGAGACATTCTTCCAACTAGTAAGATGGCCAGGCAGCAGATATTCCACCATGAAAGAGTTGTTTGAGTCGAAAACATGAATTTTGAATCTAGCAGTGTGTGAATGAATAGCCTTCTCATTTGCTAGGTCAAAGAAGTCAAACAAGTAGCTATCATAGTGGACCCAGAAGATGAAACATGCAGCTTACCTGGCATATGCAGGAATCTCCTGTGTAATGGTGACCTATAGATATAGAACATGGTAGTCAGCAAATGTAGGTAACATTCACCTCCCCAACATGCCAGAGAGGATTAGCACATTGGAACATTGATTGAATAGGCTCACCTAATGCCCTCTTATGATCCCTTTCATGAAACCCCATTCTTTCCACACGTCCTTCATCAGTGATATCCTTATGCCCTTATTCAAACTTAGTGCTCTTGAGCTACCAAGAGAAAGTGGTGAAAGAGAGCCCATGTGCATCAGGCATGATTAAGAGGTTGTTGCTCCAGCCAATTCTCAAGTCACAATTAGAAAAGCCGGAAAAGTAGTCAAAGTATAATGATACTTTGTATTCCAATACAACTATAGTTCCAGTGGCCATATCAGTAAATCTACAAGTCCAAGTAACCACCATAGTAGGAAATTAAATGATATAAATTGTGTACCCTCACTGTACCAAGAGTCAAACTTATAAGACAGGTTTAAGAAATTGAGTGGCATTGTGCCACTTGTGCAGACCTGCACTTATTCTCTCCTAGACCAGGTACCAAGTAGAAAAAGTGCCATAAAAGGGTGGATAAGGACACAAACAAATTCCTGATGCTTTGTGACAGTCTGGAGACGTTTATTGCTTGCAGTACCATACTGGCCTTGCATCCTGACTTGTAAACATCTTGACTGTTAATGAAAACATGAAATTGAGTGGAGTAAATAGTAACGGGTAAACAATCCACCAGGGCTGGCAAGGATGGCGTTGATAGTGCCAGTAATGTCTCTAGCAATAGCAATTTGCTGGGTACTCAGATCTGGGAGGGGAGAGATGACCTGTTTCGATACTACATAGGCAGTGAAGAGGAAAGAATCTACTCCAGCAATACCAAGCAGTGAACTAGCCATGCCTGTCCCAGTGGCCATCCACATGAGAATAATATCACGACAGGAAAAGTATGATCCAAGGATACAATCTGAAGAGACAACATGATTGCAAAGCATTAATGCACGCTGGGAATGTGGCCAGAATGTGCTTTGTACAGCATGAAAAAACCCTCTTTCTGAATTGTCTGAGCAAGGCATAGGCCCTTTCTACCATTTCAGAAGCCACACATCAAAATACAACAGTGGATGGAAAGATGCACAAACCTACAAACATTCCCTCTGTAGGATGAGGAACATGAAAGGCAGTGAGTCAAACATGGAACATGCTGGGAAGAGAATTGACGCACTGGTGTACTCTATGCACAGGTCTTGATCATATCACAAGGTTGGCCTATAAGTATCTAAGCAGCACCTCTGAAGCTGTCCACAATGAGGTCATTAAGAGTGGAGGTGTATGGAGAGGGCATGATGGGATCTCGGATATGTGTTAGTCTTGAGAAGAAGTAGTAAACAAGTTCAAATTTCAGAGCCACTCACTTGATGAGCACATTGACATGTCACCATCATCATCACATGCTGACTCATACACTGTTTCTCAATCTGGACTTTTTTCATTTGCCTACTTCCCCTACAACTTGAACATGCCATGCCTAACTACAGGGAATGATACATTGTGTCTAGAACTGCAAGTGACATGGTCATGTAGTAGCCACCAGGCTATAGCTTTTATGGGTGGTCTCTACATATATACAAGTAGGGCTGTCATCTTCATAAATTGTGATGACCTTGTTGACTTTATAATAAGACCCAACCCCCCACCTGATGCCTTGACACTCAGGCCATCTGCCAAGCTAGCTGCTCCCTCATCTCAGTCCCTCTGTCAGGTCAATTCTTTCAATTCTTCCAAGCCAGATGTCAAAGCCCCATTTTATCCATCAACATCAACATGTTTGTCACTATCTCAACCAGTAACACTCACCTACCATCTCATTATGCCTTATCTGGCACTTGTCACCTTGTTACTAACATTCATGTTCAAGATGAGAAGAGGTCTCATGGAATGGAATGTCGTGTGGTTCAAAGAAGGTGTGAGAGAGATTTGGGAGGTTGAGAAGGAATGGAGCAAGGGTGAGCTGGTCTGACAATGCCCTCAGTTGTGATGAAATATATGATTCGGATGACCTAGAATATATATTCTACCTGCAAGGTAAATTATCTCAATGTTACCAATGTCTCATACGTGCTTGCTGAAAGAGACTATGGTTCTCAAAGATTTCACGACAGGACTCCTTGAACTTGTATCACAACCATGGTCAGTTTTCCCACACTATAATGTGGGCAAGGATGGACAGAAAATATGAATGTTCGAACACCAGTTGCCTCTCAGATGCTCCAGATGTCCCAGATGCCTCAAAATGGCCTGAATCCATAACCATGAACCAGCTATCTACACCACAGATAACAATTAAAGAGTATTGCCTGCAAAGAACTGAAAAAACTAATGTGCTAACACTGACGCAAGAAACCAACAGCCAACTAACATGCCCAAACTGGACCAGGAAGATACAGTCCCCAGTCATAGAGAGAGAGATGGCCTGCCCATAGATACACAAGACCATATGACCATCATGTAACCCAGACCAACTTTTCCTATCTCAGACCCCCAAGTGCCCTGAGGTGTGGGAAACAATGTCTAACCCTCAGATGCCCCCAACCACCCATATCATCAGTGATCAAAATCAAGCATGACCACAATAACAAGGCTAATGTGCACAATGCCTACACCAACTGGCTAGCCCACTGACTGATGTCTATTATATAATATATCAAGATCTCAAGAGTCATAGACCCAAATGGACTTAGTTTGCCATGTAGCAGTCATGACATGCTGACTGTCTGGTGAGAATCTGACAGTGACGACTGGGTGGCAATGTTTCCATGGGCCGAGGCATCAACCAGAGTTAACACTGATAAGTGAGCTGTCCTATCATATGAAATTAAAGTGACTGATTTGATTTTTCCATCTTTAGACTTTTGGTTTTGGTTTTGATTACAATCATGTCTCTCTTCTAGATGAGCACAGTGATTCTTTTTGAAAATTAGTTTACTGTCATTAGATGATTCATTTGGCAATGAAAATGACTCTGATATGTTCGGTTCACTCGATAAGCTATTTGTATCGCTCTTGTCCTCACTGGACAACTCTAAGTTAGGTTGAGCCCAACAAGTTATGATATTGTTTCGCTCAGTCAGTCTGCTCCAAGGCTTTCCCAAGTAGCTTTTCAGTGCTGGTTTTTGCAAAGGTTCAATGTCACAAGTAACCAAGATTTATTCCCTACCATCCTTGGCATTCGAGCTGACTACTTTGTCAATTAGTTTTGCAACCAATTTGTTGGCACTCTTAACACAGTTCCCCTTTCTTTGGGACCTTTTTTCACACCATAATTTGCACTGCTCTCAGTGCTCTTCATACCTGGCTTGCTTCTCAAGAGCTCCAACAGCAGTTTTTTCTTTGTTCTTAGGGTTCATCCCTTTTTTAAATGCTGATTTGTCATAACAGATAGTTATAGTAGTATCTCTTTTCAGGGCTTGCCACTCCTTAGAATTATTCAAGCCTCCCAGTACCATAGTACTCCCTGGCTGGCTTTCTTCACCCATGACATTGCATCTAATGCCTGTGGTGATAACTCTATTTCTCCATTTGGCAGTATCACATCGCTCGCATACCTCACCCTCTTTTAAGACTTCAACCTCAAGGCTCTCCAAGATTGGGAACATATGATAAGATAGGTAATGAGAACTCACTTTTTGCTAGTTGTTGGGGCACATCCTGCATCATTCCAGTATGAGTGCTTGTCCTTCGGGACATATAGCAAGAAGTCATCATTCAAGTCAGTAATCTCAGCATTCTTGCTTGATGGTACTGAGAAAGAATGCGGTTCAAAAGAGTAGAAGAAGGGCATGGGGTATGGACATACTCAGCATAAGGTTGTAGAGTATACTGTAAGGGATGGACTAGTGATGAGAATGATGAGAGCATATTAACTATGTTGAAAGTCTAGAGTGATGTTAGTTGGTTCTCATACATCAATATGTAATATCTGATATGCTCAATATATCTTCTTCTTTCCATGTTACTCCCTCCATGCCATAGTTGAAGAGAAAATGCCCCGACCATTCCATATCTAGGGCTGCCAGTGTGATACTTGATCCATCACATTCTCAAGGTGAACTGTCACAGACAAAATCCCAAATACCTACTTATGATGATGGCATGCAAGTTTGATACAACAAAGAGCAGCAGCAGACCTCAAATGAGGACTGCCTGATATTGCTGTATGAAGAGCAAAGTCACAACCCAAACTGTGCTGTCCTCTATACAATCAAGGGGATCTACAATTGGGTTGAGAAACAAACACTCACAGTTGTCAGGTTACCCAACAAAAAAGTTGTGATTCAAGGAAAATCTTATCTGGGACATTGCATTTGTTCAGAAATCATTCATTCTGGCAGCTGCCAATTGTGTTGAACAATCCTTCCTTATCCAGGATATGATCACCTCCCTAGATGATTTTAATCAAATCAGCATCCATTGTAGTTTCATGCAACAACTGCTGCAAACCCTAGGTTTTGGATATCTGCATACCAATGAAGTAAGTGAATTTAACATTCATTCTGATTAGTTGTATTCATTGTGATAGGGATTTTTTCAACATTCCTGTATACCTACAATTATCACAAATGTTGTATGGAGGTCTCTTCGGTGTGATGACCTTGTTGACCCCACCTGTTTTGACCCTATTGTTACCATCACAGCATCTGCCATTCACATGGCACTTCAGGAGATCAGAAGTGGGCAGTACATAAGTCCTTTGACCCAATTTGACTTGGAGAACTTTGCAGCTATGTACTTCAGTGTCATTTCCTTTATAAATGTTCATATTCAGTCTGACAATGATTCACTCTCTTGGTATCATGGTTTCATTCTTCAGATGTGCAGATACAATAATACCCTACTACCACAGAATGAACTAGCTGATATAGCTCAGTGAATGGCAATATCCACCTCTTGATTAGATCTATGTTAATACTTTTGTATGGCATGTACAATAACTTTGTTTATGTATATTATCATACTATGGCCCTTTGTGGCACCAACATGACTAATTGGTTATCATTGCACCGTGCTGTCATTATCGTCATCTTCATTGTCCCTATCCTCAATGTTGTTGATGCTGGGGACTTGTCCAAGATTCATAACTGGTTGCTTCCACCTGACACATTTTCAAACCACATCAGTTCAATCACAAATGTGTCAAGAATGTTTCTAGAGGGTGAGCATTCTTAACATGATATGAACCTTTCATTTTGACTCAGTGCAGGCATAGATGCATGGGCACATGTGGATAACTCTCAGATGAGCTTGATATGAGAGATGCAGGTGAGTCACATCTGCCGTTCCCTGTGACTGAGTGATGTGATCGTACTAGTAGGCATGTTCATCTCGTGTGCTGGGAGTTACTGTGTGAGGTGTCTCCACTTCCCCTGCAAGGTATCATAATGGCTACAGTAAACCTCTGGATCATTCATGAGTTGGATATATGCATCATGTGTTGAGCTGGACCACTGACGCTTTCATAGTCAGGCAATTGTAGGCACCTCTGTGCACTGTTCGACCCCTTCTGACTAGGTGATGCTATCATCAGTAGCATGTCCAATGGTGTTATCTGAGGCACTGGAAACAGGACAAATATCTACTCATATTGGCTGTCATTGCAAGTGACATGTTGCAGTACATGCAGGACTCCTCCAAATGTGTTTCTTTCAGTGCTCTCCAAAGGATTTTCCCAGTTATCCTCCTGATTGGCCTTCCTTTTGCATCTGAGTCCCCATGGTGGCTTGTATGCAAAGGCCGATATGAAAAAGCTGAGAGAGTTCTTGTATATCTTGAAGGACTGACAGTTGATGCCAAGCTGCTTGTAGCAAACCCAGCAAGCTCAAAAAAGTATGTACTAAATCCCAGAACAAATACCATGCCTGGAAACATTTGCCCATCACCTGAATGGACAATATACATGTTTCTCTTGCTCACCTGCACCTTGCTGAAGCATGAATACCATCATCACAACAGTGGTACACTTAAAATTCTGGTATGTTATTTAATGTGTGCTTCATACAAATATGAAAGGAATGACTGACCTCTGAAACAATCTGCATATGTCATGGTTGCAGCATACAAGTCTTTGAGGTCAATCATCTCCTCAATTTGGTGCTACTACAGTGCCTTTAACCTGCTGATTGCATTTTTCTAAGCAAACAAATAGTGGACCACTAGGATATGTGATCTTTGCCAGAGTTTCGTCCACTTAGCTCCATTCTAAGATGGTCAGCATTAGGATCTGGACCAATTCACTGTGTGGCATGATCGCCAATATTGTTATTCCATATCTGTGGGTTGCTCTTTCATCACATATGTGGGAACACTAATGCTTTATGCCCCCATCCTTCAGCATTAATCCAAACAAGGCAAATCTGGGTGACTACATTGGCTTCATCTTTGGGGGACTCACATTTGTGGGGGCGATCTGGTTGTACTTTTCCACCCAACAAGTGGGCATTTTTTTTTATTGTTGTTGTCAAACAGTGTTGACGTGGTGTGCATACTAGGCTCAACTTGCTGTATGAAAAGCATGTGCCTGTAAGGCATTTTGTGACATATCAGTTGTACGATAGAGAGGGGGAGAAGATGTAATGGGAAAATGAAATCTTGGAGTGTAAAGATATCATGCTGACTACTATCACTATGATGGCGAATGGGGTCTGGTAACCAATTGATCACAACCGTATGATTTACAATTTAAGGACCCCCTGAATGTCAAGTATCCTTTGGGTGTATGAACCATGTGAAAATGAGGTTCAGTGCACATCACATTAGTACAAGTTGCTACATATTCATTACTGACTCTATAATCAGATCTTCACCATAAAGCACTCTATTGGAGGCCTTTACCTGAGCAGTGAGGCAAGTGTATGGGATATGTGCTGGGTTACCCATCTAACTGGGCCCCTAATCAGTGCTATGTACAGGATTCGATGAAACAGGGGGTTAAAATCACCTCAACATGTCATGCTATGCTCAGCAACACTGAGTCAGTAGAGTGACTTTATCGCACCACCATTTTCTCACCACAAACCACTGTGCCAGGCATGCACATTCTTCCCAACCTCCCTTACAGCAATGATGCACTCAAGCCCTACATCATTGCAGAGATCATGAGGTTGCACCATGACAAACATTACAAGACCTATGTGGATACTCTCAACATGGCAGAGAATAACTACACTAGGGCTATGACCTCTAAAGAGCACATTGCTCTCCAATCCACCCTTCTGTTCAATGGCAGTGGACACATTAACCACTCTCTCTTTTGAAAGAACCTGACACCTGCCCCTGATGGAAAGCATGTCAAGGAAAATAGTGATATTCTCAAAGATGGCCCCTTGAAGAATGCCATCAAGTGTGACTTTGACTCTGTTGAAGACCTTATCAAGGAGTTCAACACCACCACTGTGGCCATCCAGAGTTCTGGCTGGGGCTGGCTTGTATGTTTCTGCATGGTCGCCTTGTTCATGTCTCACTTGCTCATAGGGATGGAACCCCAAGGCAAAGATTCTCAAGATCATGACCATATCAAATCAGGACCCTTTTCTTAGTCATGTACCCATCATCAACATTGATGTCTGAGAGCATGCCTATTACTTGCAATACTTTAACAACAAGGGCACAGTGAGTGTGATCATGTGTCATAGAAGATGCCTGACTGACTTGTGATCAGTATCTTAAAAAGATTTGGAATGTCATGAACTGGAAGGAGGGCAAAAGGCGCTACAACGATGCCATCTCTGAATCCAGACTGTAAAAAAAGAACTGTCATGGTGTATAGTGAGACTCAAAGCTATTTAGACTAAAAAGCTACATTTATATTGTATTTCTGTCATGCATAACAAAATGTAATCTGCTTCATGTTATATTTGTGGGACAAGCAAAGTGTAGCTGAGAAATCAATGATTGTAAATGTCTGGTGACTCAATTTAGGTCAAGCAAAGCATCCTCTCGTTCCCAATGGACACAATGAAGATTGCAGTGACTGGATGTAATGGTACCATCAGCCAATGGGTTGTCCTGCGAGCCCTTGATACCGGCCATGCTGTCATCAGCATTGACATCATCATCAAACAAGACATTACATTCTGCAACAACCCCCACTTCACTTTTGTCCATGCAAACCTGACCAGCTTTAATGCAGTGCTTGAAGTGTTGGTGGAGTACAATGCCATTATGTAGCTCGCCGCCATTTCCCTACCAATAGATTACAAAGTCCACATGCACAACTGGTAAGAGTGCCTGCCCATTCTCCATCCTAGATATTCTGTGCCCTTCCAAGTCTCCCTGCAAACGACCAGCCAACCCTGTTTTCCGCTCTTGTAGTAACGTGGTGATTAGCTGGAACATCTTGCGTGCCACTGCAGAAGTGCATGTTGCCTTTCCATGTGTGCAAGGAACCTGGCTGGAACTCAATTACATTCAAAGCTAGGGATTGACCATGTGGTACAAGCCTCATCCATCAATGTTTACTGTGGCATGGTGGAGTCAAATACTGGCTACACACATAGTTGGATACCTTCACACAATCATGTCAGCCTGCATCTTGGTGATCCTGTAAACACACATAATGTTCCTCAGGAATCAGATCAATCACATCTAGACCCAAGACAAGAGATGTTCACAATTTTGACAGGCCATACAGTTCATCAGAGAGTCTCAGATGATGCTCATTGACCAGAAGTTACTCAAACTGGGGTTCAGCACTGAAGATGCAGTCTGAATGAGGACCGATGATCAGCCAAAGGACTACAAGGAGAACAAGGGGGATCTCTGGGGATATGTTCGATGAGACTCGGGAGCAGAGGGATTTGTGAAGGCTTTGACAGTCAAGCATGATGAGTGGAAGGGACACAAGGCATTCCTTATTGTCACACCTCAGATCGCAATCAATAAAGACTAGTTGAAGTTGAAGATGATGTGCTTTTCAAATGTTCTGATCAAAGAAGGATGGGTGGAGAATGGAGGGACTGGCTTCTTTGATTGCAGCAAGGCAGAATGCTTCCTTGGATGGGTCCACAGTGACCATGCACAGTAATTAGGAAACAAGGATCAGGGGATTGATAATATATATATCAATGATTACACTGGATGAAGGAATGTCTGCAACTGTGCAAAAGTTTGGCTGAATACACATCAAGCAGAGATATGAGATGTACGTATTCCTTGTAATGATGCAGCACTTCACGAAGTTGCTTCCTTGAAATCTTCACATGGTAGAGAATCTTGTCATTAGTTTATTTCCCGTCAAAGTATTGGTTGATTCTGTAGGGCAAGTAAACAAAAGATAGCACAATCGCTTGAGATGGATGCTCACAATTTGAATCACCTTGCAATATGTTCTTCCTTGCCTTCTGATATCATAGCAAGCCACTTGTGTTCTAATGGAGATGCAGTCCCTGGATTGCTTATCATGAATGGAGATATGATATCCTTGGCAGTTCCCCACCCAACATTGTCCTTATCTGATTCCTTGCTGATTTCTTCATCATCCTTTTCCTTGTCTGCATATGACCTGATGACCTCACTACTGCTTAACTCAGACTTGACGGAAGGAATGTGCCAAGCATAATATTGCATGCTCTTTGGCAACAGTGGCAACCAGGGAACACCTTGGTTTCCAGATCTCTTGTCCATGAGTGACTCAGGCTCTAAGAGTTTGCTTGGCCTGTGTCCACAAACATGGCGACCCAGCCTTTCTAGTCTTCATTTGTGTGTCTCACAGACACAAATCTTGAGTTCTGACATCACAACAATCCACATGTGGAGATGGAGGTTGCATAGGAAATCATGCTTCAGCATCCAGAGTATGATGTTATGGTAGAGAGGGATATGTTCTTTGAAACAGATAACTGCAGTGAAGAAATGGTTTTCTGTCTGTTTGGAACTAGCTGCAGATATTGTCACAAGAAGGGGTGGAACTATGGACTAAGGAAATGCCTCTTTGAATTTGGTGGACAATTGAGACAACCTAGGTAGAACTTCAGATAGAAGTCCTCATTTTCAACAAATTGTGCATGCATGCAGTGTGAAACCTTGAAAAGAGGGTAAAAATGGTCTTTAAACCATTGTGAATGACATCCACAAGCTTTGCTCTTCTATGATGTACAAGCCAAAAAACCATCAGAAATACTTCAGATTCCAGATCCCAGTCCAGCAAACTCACCATATCTGCAAGCCTATAAAACATAGGCATAAACACAGGGAAAATGGCACAGAGAAGGAAGTGTACGAAAGAGTGACAGAAGTGGTTTCCAGGAATTTAATCAGATGATCTGCATAATCCCTTTCATCAGGTCTTATGTGTAGGCCTCTGAGATTTGTATAGGGATTGAGCACATTATTATGTCAAGAAGTAGTAAACTCTTCTATGGAGCTAGTGCAGGTAGACACCATCCCATCCCAAGGTTGTGACCCCACATCCTCACTTCATCCTTGTCCTCTTGATGGTCTATGAAGCCGAGTTCATATTCCTCTTCATTGTGCAGCAGGTGATCCAAATAAGGAGGGAGTTGCAACTCTAGAGGAAGGTTATTGAGTGTGATGCATGCCATTGTATTCAACTTGATGGATTTGAAGAGTGTTATCATGGCTGCTGCAATAGAAGAGACTTGAAGGGCATGCAAGAGGTAGTCCAAGTAGGGTTCACCTAACACCATCAGCTTACTTTGACTAAGATCTTATGAATTTGATACCTTTGGTGATGTAGTCCACCTCCAAAGTGCCAAGTGTGTCACATTCTGCCTCCATGAAATTAGAAGGTACTTGTTCTTGGAACAGCACCACCGTTACCATAAACACAATTTGCTCATAGATCACATGGAAATACTTGGAAATATTGCCAGTTGCCAAAGACAAAGGATCAGGCAGATCTAAAACCAGAACAAAATGGAACATGTGCAATCAAGAATTATGGCCCTGAGGCACAGGGTGCAATTTCCCATTGGCAGACCTCTTGGATCTATCATTATCCCTGTTGTGGTTGTGTGAACCCCTTCCCCTAGAACTAACTTTTGATCAGCCAGGTGTTGCTAGAGCATGAAATTGGTTTTTGTGCAAGGGATGCTGTGTCAAGTGGTCAGTTGATGAGGTGAGAGTGTGGGGGGTTCTGCTGGAGGAACAGCAACAGCAACTCCACACCCGCACCTTCCTTGGTTGGGTTGGTGGCCTGGGTGATGTTGGTGATGAAGATGGCCATCAGACTTTTAAACAATAATGAGAGTTGCTCTGGTAGAGGTGGTGGTGAAAGGGTCTTGACTGGCATGGACAGCTCCATCGATGCTGGGATGGGCATTTGGAGATGAATTTCTTGGGGGCAGTGGCAGTTTCAATGCTGGTTTGTACATGGTGTAGTACCCCATTGTTCTATTGCCTTGATTACATGTGGTGTGGCAGGGAGGCAGGTTTACCAGTGCTGAGAGAGGGCATTTCATCTGCCTTGGTGGCATGAGAATGTGCAAATAACAACAGTTTTAGCTGCTGCTTGGGCATGGCCACTGACAAGTTGCTGGGCCCAGCCTCTAGCCACTTGGATACAGATATATACATCAAAATCCACAAAGAGGCAAGATGGGTTTCTTCCCAGGGGGGGCTCTTGGATGGCACAGTGAGCCTTGATGAGGCTGTTCAAGTCAAGGGTAGAGACAAACTTAGTGTGAGTTACATACTACACAATGCTATAAAGCCATGTTGACAAATCCACCTGTCAGCATGATAATATACTTGCAATGTAGAGCTATTCATAGTCTAAGAAATAAACAATGCAGCACCACTGCATGGTCCTGTTTACTCTCTGCAAGCAGGCCCTTCACTTTACTATTTGAGCTGGCAGCCAGGAAGCTATGCCTGGGCATGTTGTTGAGTCAAAGATTGTGGATAACCAGCATTTAGATAGGAAAGGCATCATAAGATCCTTTGACCATGTCAACAGGGCCCTGCAAGAGGTCCTGAAATGGCTTCCTCCAGTCATCCTCAATTGTGTATTCTTTCAAACCAGGTACAGCTTGTTTCAGTAGATTATTCAGTAGTAGGTGCTTGCACAGGCTATGAAAACATGCTTCAGTGACTTCCCAGTTGCACTTGTGACCTTTTTCAGGCAGTATCATGCACTGTGTGAGCCCCATCAAAAAGTCCAACTTTTTCTCCCTACATCCATCTGTGTCCACCTTAAGCCACACATCAAAATACTGATGGGGAGAGCTACACCATTTGCCCTCCTCATAGCACAACATGATCCATGCAAGCACCCAGATGAATGACTCCACGTCATGCACATAGACATGTATGATATTGCCTGCCAATGCTTCTTGTCTGAGCAACCTCCAAGCCATGAATGGAAGTGTGCTGGTGCGTTCATTCTCCATTCTGCCTTGCTTCAATGTTGATAGATCAAAGTCATTCAGCATACCAATAACAGCATTGTCCTCCTCACATTTGTACATCAAATTCAATGCACTGACATTGTGATGGTGAACACTATTCTTCCACAGCACAAGATGGCCTTGAACCACAATCAGATCGTGTTTGGTTCACACATAAAAAAAAGTAAAGAATCACATTTCACCGCATCCCACCAACACTTCAAAAATTCATTTCCAGCCAGTTCCATGATTGGCATCAACTTCTTGAAGATGATCAAACAGAGTACCTGTGCTCCTTTGCTCTCTATGCTGAGATGTTTGTGGATGCTCAGTGTACATGTCTCCCAAAATATGTGGTGGTATACCATCTCTGGAATGTGACCATCAACATCTGATTCCTTCTTTGCGATCTCATTAACTCTTGCCAAGACTTCCTGCTCACTCTTGCAGCTTGTTTCTGCCCAGTATAGCTTGGTGACCAGTCTCTTCTTGTGAGACCCAAGCTTCTCACTGGTAATGTGATACAGGTTTGTTGCTTGCCTGTTGAGACCAAAGTGAAACACTTGAGTATCAGGGGATATATTTAGTGTGATGTCAACTGCAAGAAGTTCTGGGTCTTTGATGGCCATCTTCACGCAGGGTAAGGAATCTGTGGGATCTCAAGAGAGTTCATCAAAATCAGGATCAATGTTGTGATGCAAGCTTCAATCCCCATTGTTGACTGCTACATCACCAGAAGGAGTAAAAGGAACTAAGGGAGGTCTTGAATGAAATTGAGTGCAGAACACTGGATTGTACCTTTATGATCAAATTGCCAAATGTATATAATCTCCCCTGCCAGAATGTAGTTCAGATCACCCACAAGAACTGGATATCAAAAGTCACAAACCAATAATGGCAAGAGAAATGACGTGCACTCAACCAGCATGAGAGGCAAACATCTTGGCAGCATACACCCCGAGTTGGGTGTACAGCGTTTTCCTGTCATCATCCTCACCCATTCCAATTTTTGGTCACTTGGAAGAACAGCTCCCTGATCTTTGCTTCGACTCTGATTCAACATCAGGAGGTGCTTTCCATTTCTCACTGCAGTTCAACCTTGAGCTAGCCACTTTGCCTGAAAGGCCACCATTCTGAGCTACACTGGGATTGTCATCAAATCATGAGGCAGAAGCCAATCACCTACCTTCAAGTCCCTCCTGAACCACAGACATCATTGCAGTGGTGTTGTTGTAGTGAGATGTTGACAGGAGATACTTGTCAGCCAGCTTGTTGGTGACCTTGTTGTTCTTATGATACTCAGTGGGAGGGGATATGGTCAGGCCAGTCTTGAACATGATAACAGTACAAACATTTCGCCACTTGAAATTCACTTTGGATTTCATGGTGGCAGCATTAGCACCCATCATATCTCCATGTGCAGCATCAGCAGCAGACACAAGAACAATGTCAGGTTTGCAGATGGACTCCTGCCCTTGGTGCTCCTGCTTCATTTGCAGGCTGTTGACATGGAATGTGAGTTCCTTGGACCCCTTGCACAGGCCATCAACATCAATTTCTCAGAGATAGTGAAATGCGATGTTTGCTGCCTCCACAAAGGCTGGGTATAGATCCACCTCTCTTCTGACAGTGGAGCTATGATAGTTGGTTAGAACATGTCGGGAGTAGCATGGGTGCAGCAATGCATACTAATGTTCCAGTTGCTCTTTAATCTTGCCAAGGTCAATGCCTTGGCTCTGTTTTCTGTTGCAGATGTGCTGAATGCATTTGAGACAGTCATCAAACATAGGCTGTGCCACTTCCATCATCATGGGTCCATCCATCATGCAGTCCATGAGGAACAACCAGAGCATGTTGTCCACAGAGCATTCTTGAGCACTTTCGACATTATATGCTATCCACAGGCATACAATGTATTCCCTGCATGCAGGAATGGATCAGTGGGGAGAACCTCCCCAAAAATGTACTCACAGTACACTGGTAGCCAACAAGTCTTTGCTTCTCACAGTGCTCCCAAGCAATTGCAGGGTGGACAGCAAGGTAGATAGTGCACCTGTCAGAGAGCTATGGTTTGAAGCCTGATGGCTCAGCATTGTCAGGCTCATCTACAAAGTATCCTACATTCTCCAGTCACACAAATTGAAGACTTGGATGTGCCAGTGAGTGGGGTGAATGATGTAGAATACTAAAGAACCAAGGTAGAACTGGCAACCATACAGTCATCACAAATCATGATATTGTATAACACACATGATGGCTGTCGTAATGTGCATCTATTACTCCTGGTGACTAAGCCTTACAATACTCAACACCATCATATGACAGGAAATGGATTGTTATTGAGATGCTGAATGGCTTTATAGAAGTGTGGAATGCAGAAACGAACACAATGACATAGCAGTGGAAAGCACATGGTGATATTGTGAATATGGTTGACATTGTGCTAGACAGGAAGGTCATGAGTGGGTCTAACCAGGTGACCTGCATCTGATCTGGCCAGGGACCCCTGACACTGCAACACAATGAGCAGTGGACACTCCTGGTTCGATTTTCACCTAATGGCTGACTACTCACTATCAAAACTACATTGAGTGGCTTTCAGATTTATGACACCACAAATGGATCACTCCTCATCAATGTTCCAATTAGAACCTTGAGCATTACCTGGATGGGTAATAGCAGATGGCTCCTTATCTTATCTGACAACACCAATATCCACTGCATTGATGCTTCCACCGGGGCAATGCTCACCAAGTGGCACATCTACAATAGCATTTGCTCTGGGGATATTACTCTAGCATGTAATGGAGCATTCATTGCTGCTTTCTCAACATCTTCTGTATTGTTTTGGGATACACCAACACAAAAACAAGTTGGACCTGCCCTTCACTTCACTCATGACATCTTGTCTATGACTATATCAGACAATCTTTGTTTTATGACAAGTGGAGGCAGGAAGATCACCCTTCACAGTCACTGGAACATACTCCAAACATTCAACACCATTAATGTGCATGAAGTACTCTCTGCATTTGGATTCTCATTTAACTGAAAAATCCTATCAGTATCTGCAGAACACATTGATCAGCCTTGGAGGGCTTCACACCCAACTTGTCAAAGCTCAGCAAGCCCATCAGTCAAGTAATGATCTTGTGCAATCCTTGCATACAGATGGGCAGATATCTCACAAGTCCAACCTTATCCTAATCAGCATTTCATCAGGGGTAATCTCAGCTAGATGCCAAGGTCTCACAGCTTGAAAAGTCCATCCAGGATCTCTGTGATGGGCTCACCCCATCTCAATGCACAGCTAATGATTAAAGCAAAATAATTGACTCACTATATGTGGACCTATCCACACAGAAAATGAGCCTGGGTACATCTATCGTGACAGTTCCAGCACTACTCTCACAGACTTCTATTACTAATGAAGTATGGATTATATTTTGTGATGCCAGGAATCCATAGCTGATCCATTCCATTAGCTCATCAAGCTCAACCTGTCCTCACATAAAGGGTATGAGGAGAAGTGTGCTATGCTACATGGCAGGTGCCATTACAGTGAAGCATTCGGAGTATGCTGTCCAAGCTCAATCAGTCACCTGATCCTCAGATGCAGGGTATGTCATTTTGTCAGTAGCTCATGTAGCAAAGGTTTTTCACTGATTTTGAATAGAGCTTTGCAAAATATATCTCGATGTCACTCTTGATTCAGGATACTGTCCAAAGAACAATCAAGCCCATGCCATGTATACTTATCGACACTGAGATGGGTAGTATCCATAACAAGGCACAGCAAGCAACATTGTTTGAGGAGCTTCCCATTTTCAATGAGCTGTGATCCTTAATAATAATTGACACTGAACTTAGTTGAATTCATATCCAGGATGAAGTAAAAAAATTCTACCGTTATGTGATGTTCTCCCATAGGTGGGAGTTGAATGAAGAACCAGTCCTTCAAGATGTTCAGAATTCAACTGTCTACATACTGGAGGAAATGTCATCAAACATCAAGCTCAAGTCACTGTGCCAGATTGTCTGTGCTCTCAGATTCAAATGGGTGTAGTCAGATACATGTTGTATTGACAAGAAAAACAATACTGTGTTACATGTGTCCTTCATTGCCATGTTCTTATGGTACCATGGCTTGGTGCTGATGCTCATCCATCTTCATGATATCTGGTCACACTTACAGAAGCCTGGTCAACTTCAGAGGAGCATCTGAAATTCGTGCATATGGACATATCAGGAGTATCCTGCCACAGAGAAAATCCAGTTCTATACCAAAGACTGGAAGCCATACCTTGACCTGGACATATTCAATCATAAGGAATTGCCTGCCATCATTCAGGAGATGGAGCCTACTTCAGATGTTTCATCACAAGTGCTGGCCTTGCTTCAACCCAGGTTGGACAGAATTCACAAGAAGCTCTCCTTGGCTTCCACATGCCAAACAACTGAACCAGAAGATATCACTTATTCATTTTGGTATTTTCAAGGCTTTGATTTCAGTGATGTATGGAGAGGGTAATCCCACTGTCAGTCACTTCCTGGAGCATATTTTTTCAGCATCAGGTGATGTGTCAATCCTTACCTGGACTGGGCAAGCTGGTCAGTACAATAGCTGTCTGCTGGTTGACCTCACTGTCTATTCCCAAGTCATCTCACTGCATATTCTGAAACCCATTGAAGCTATGGAAATGAATAGTGTAGTCACACAGTTGTGTTCATTGTCCTATCTTGATCTTACCACACTGTACCACTGTCTTTCTGGCCCTCCAACACCATCAATGGCCTCCTATCAACTTTGACTGTCTGGTCTTGTTTTTCAGATTCCCAAGCTGGTTCACACCTCTGGCCCTGATCCCATAGCAAATACTAGTATATATCGTACCACAACATCTACTTTTGGAGACATCAAAGTCTGGACAGCAGATGATCTTAGTAGGATAAAGAAGCTCTGGCTGGTCCACCCATGGATCTACTTCTTTCTTGGCCAGGAGTTTGCAGAGGACATAGCTGAGCTTGATGAGACTACACAGGGGCTTTGGTTCATTACCCATCTGCAACAGCTGTTTGGGGCACTGTTGCTCCAGCCCTTGTAGCTCATAGAGTATAGGTGGATCACAGTGGACAGCTTGATCATGGTACAGATCTGCAAGGAGGTATCACTTGTGGAACTGACAAGGAGCATCAAGACAATTGAAATACAGTAGAGCCAATCTTAAAGAGGCATTCAAGGGTACAAGTAGTTTCTTTTCCTCAGTTATATGGATATGTACTGAATGAAAAACACAGTTATATGCTTGGGAGCTCATAGTTGGTTTGCAGCTGGGTTGGATGTGGAATTGGACCCTGGGAATCGGTTGCAATAACTTGCCATTAGTCTTGTTTTTTAAATGCTAGTAGCTTCAGCATGAAGATCTGAGTATTGGTTCTCCTGGACCATAAGATATGTCCCAATTTGCTATGATGATATTTAAATTTCCAGTGTTGATATCACACGTGAACTCACTATATCTGAGGTATAATAATCATTCACCATCAAAACCTTCTGCTTGTGGCACAATTGCCAGGTGAATACAATCAACACTTGGCCCAAAAGATAGCAGATGAAGTAGGTCTATCCATAGGAGGATTAAGGCTATGTCACTAACAACTGGGAAGTCTGGATATCAATTGGATACTACAGTATCTAATGACACAATAAGCACAACACAATAAATATAATCCTGCAGAAATTTAAAACTAGATGTGCAGCTGAGAACTTAGCAGGGACCTTGTCTACAATTGATTATACTCAATCATAGCAGTGCATGGAGGTGCCAGTCCCTGACTTCAGTGCTGGTGAACATCAAAAAATTTAACTGTCCTGATATCACCTATACTATCACATGTCTATGTTAAAGAACATATCCAGTGCCAAGATTTTCTTGGAAGGTGACTGGCTGAGCAAATCCTCATCATCATGATGAGGACGTTACCCTACTGTGTCGTTTCAAGCATGTTCACTTGTCTATCCCCCTTGCTGGGTCATTTCGAGCATGGCTTGTCTAATAATCTATTGCCCACCCTCACTGTGTTGTCTCAGCTGCAGCCATTTGCTGATAGCCCCCCAGCTTGTTTATCCCTATTGCCATTTCCTTTTGAGTACAACCATTTGTCTGTCACCCTTGTTCTGTTGTTTCGAGTACTGCTGCTCGTTTGTCGCACCTACCATACTTTTTTGACTGCTGCTGCTTATCTATTGCCCTCACCTGTCATTCTGAGTGTGCTTGCTTGCTTGCCACCTCCCACCATGTTCTTTTCAAGTGCAAGCACTCACTTTCCACCCCTTTCCGTGCCATTTCGAGTGTGGCCGCTGGTCTATTGTCCTCACTGTGTCACTTTGAGTATAATAGCTCACTTGCTGCTTACTATGTCTTCTTTGATTGCTATCTCTCACTGATTGCCCTTGCTGTGTCATTCTGAATGCAATTGCTTGCTTATCACCCCTGCCGTATCATTTTGAGCATGACTACTCATCTATCACCTCCACTACAGTCTTTTGAGCACAATTATTCACCTGTCATCTTCACCATGCACATTTTGAGCACAATCATTTTCCTGTTACCCTCATTGTGTTATTTTTGACTACAGAGACATGTCTGTCGTTTTGAGCACCCTCTCCAGCACAGTCGCCTATATCATTAAATTGTGTGCAACTGCCTGTCTATGATCACCACCCCATCATCTTGAGCCCAACCTCTTGCACACCATCATCACACTGCTATTTAGAGCAGAGCTGTTTGTCTCTAACCACTACCCTGTCGAGCTTGAATGCTCGTTTTTTGTTGTCACCACCACCATTTTAAGAGCAACTGTTTGCATCCATTACTATTACATTGCCTTACCTGACTGCTCATCTCCCATTACTATCATTGCTTCTTTAGTGCAACCCACTTTTGGAATGCAACTTTTTAGAAACGTTTGAATCAGTATTATTCTGTCATTCTATAGGCTTGAAAAAATTATAAGAGATGGCCATTACTGTACTCTAGCTTGGAACAAAAGCTTGAGGGCTACTTGGATGATGATGTGCCCACAGTTCAGTGATATGTGGTGAAATGTCAAAAAACACAGGGTCTCCATCCCCCAGATCCGAGAGATCATGCTTATCAACTTAAAAGGTAACACCTAGGGATAAGGATTAGATATATGATGGTTCTATCTACCAAGTATAGAGGCAAGAGAACTAATAGATAAGACTCTAGAGTAAATTTTTGAGATTCACAGGGTGAGAGATTGTCACACACAAGAATGGGTGTGGTGAAATTCAATCTCCTCCTTAGCAGTGTCTGCACATCAAGCTGCAAGCTCAGGTATGCAACCCTAAGGATTATTGGACTGCATCACAAACCAATGCATACTGTTATGTTTTTGTTTTGAGTCCATTTATCCTTTTTGATACATACTAATTATTGTAGGTCATGCCATGACCACCTCGTTCCATTTCTACCTGCACTCGTGCACAGACCAGGGCCCAAGCTGAACTTGTGACATGGCATGCTCTCGGCAGACTTACACATTACCTGCCATCATATAATTACTCTACTCAAGGCTATTCCATTAGAGGGTAGTTGTACAATCAATCAATAGAAAGTTTATTTCCTTTACAAGTGACTTCTCTAACCTGCAAGTCTTGTTCTGCGCCAAGGCACTTTGCTGTGTGTGCCAACAGCACTCTGGAGTTGAAACTTCAAATTCTGCAGCATGACCAGATGTGACACAAGTGTGGCAACAGTTTGCATTAGATGCATAAAATGTCAGAAGACTCACATACTCTTAGCACAAAGCAAGAAAAATCTAGTAAAAAAGAGGGAGATATATATCTACATACTGTATCTACTGATTTGCTCAAAGGTGTTGCAAATGATTTAGTGTATTTTTTGCACTAAGGAGGCAATGATAGTACCCCAATGCTATAAAAAGTGCCAGCATTAGCAATATCACATGCTTTAATTCCCACAGGCCAGGTTCATTTGCTGATGGGAAAAAATTTGAGAGTATCACAAAAACCTGTGGGAGTTGGAGAATATCCACAAAATCAAAAGTTAAAAATGGAATGAATTTTCCATGGGGAGAAAATCTGTTTTGCACAGCCACAATTCTCCCCCCCCAGTGATCTTGTAAACAAGGTAACAAACTGTCATATTGATCCAATCCTGATACAAACATATGGTGCAATAAATGACATGGCACTGAAACCATCAGGCTTCAATGAAGCAAATTCAAATGGGTGCTGTAGCTGTGCTCTTGCATCTGTGAAACGAAGAATGTTGGGTGGTCCTGGCATTGTTCCTAAGCATCCTCTTGATCACTCAACCCAGATGGCAGATAGTCATGGCAGCCATAACAATAAAGGCCCCTCAACATAACATGTGCACTATGCCCTGTTGCTCACCTGATGTGCTGCTCTTCTCACTATATCGATTGCTCATACTGCATGTATGGAGGAGAGAAGACAGAAATAATCATTGACAAGCAACAAGTGATGGGTGATACAATGCCAATTCAAGTCAAAGTATAGCTACCTTGTGGTGTGTAGGAATCATATTCACAAGGCATGGAGCAAGTTCTAAAACTAAAGGATGGCATATGTCAGCAAAGTATGAATTTCAATGGGCTAGAGCATGAGATATGAGCTAGGAACCAGCAATAGCCAGATGTTGTCATTTGTGGAAAGAATAGCACAAAACAGGGGTGCAGGCCATGAATGCCCTACACTTCTTATGGCAAAATGCAACATACAGCAGAATGTGGTAATAGTCTCCTGATTGCCATTGATCTCCCAAGGTGAATGTAGTGAAACCAAGACAGATCGTGGTGAAGTGCCATGTACAATTTCTCCTGGGATAGTGACTTGAAACTGAGTAAGGGTGAATATCAATAAGAACAGGTGCCAAAGCCAGATCCTGTGAATGTGAATGGAATCAATTAAGTAAAATGGCAGTGAGTTTAAAGATGTGCTAGGAACAGATGACTATGTACCTATCTTCCCACTGATCCACCATCCAACCAGACGCCTACATGTATTCTAACCAACCCTGGCAGCTAAGGCATGGTGAGTGATGGGCAGAATAATTAGGAGCATAGTATTATACTGATAAGGATGCAAGAGCTAAGCTGGACTGAGGGTCAACCATCTCTGAGGAACAATTACTGCAGTGAGGTAGCAATGAGGAAGAGTGGCTGGCTCAGCAGAAATCAGATGATGACCATGTCAAGAACTCAACAGTCAGGCAGAAGCAGTGCCTCCCCCAGTACTGGCCACTGGCAGAATGTTATAATCAACACTCAAGATGCCATATTTTTGGTCATGTTCCTTGGAGATGGAAAGCATATTGTGGGTCATAGCAGCTCTGAAAAAAGGCTTCAATGCTGGTGAGTAAATGATGGCAGAGAGGGAGGGATACTTGTGAGTGCAGAGAGTTTCATTTACAGTATGGCAATGTTGTATGACAGGAGATGGATCATGGTTCGGACTGGAGATGTCTTTGCGGAGGTGTGGAATGTGGAGATGAACAAGAGGATAGAGTAATGGCAAGGACATAGCAAATCCATTTTCACGATTGATATGTCACACAACAAAAAAATCATCACCAGCATTTGGTCTGGTGGGGGACCTCTCAGCTCACTACAACACAACAGTTGGGTAATTGGCGGAGTCAGGTTCTCACCTGATGGCCAACTCATCACCACTGCTGGCACATTTAGCTCAAGTACAAAATTTCCTAATCAATCTATCCAAGCTGTGACTGCCATTATTTACTCAAACAGATATAATTTACCCACAACCAAGCATGAGCAGCCTGGGTGCTCTGTTCAGATCTATGACACCAAAGATGGATCACTTCTTATTGATGCTCCAATCAGAGTTGGATTCAATAATGCCATTGCCTGGACGGGGAATAATAGATGACTATTCATCTTGTCTATTGACAATCTCATCCACTGCATTGACTCTTCTACTGGGGCACTGCTTGCCAAATGGCCAATTCACAACAGTGTTGGTGGTGGAGGAATCACTCTAGTATATGGAAGGGCATTAGTCGCTGCCTTCTTAAACTCCTCTGTGTCATTCCAGGACGCATTGACACAACAACTCATGTCAGTCCTTCACTTCACCCATTGCATCAAGGTTATTGCCATATCAGATGACCTCCATCTTGTGGTATGTGGAAAAAACAAGATTACCCTGCACAGCCTCCTGGACATCCTTCCAGTGCCAGTATCTAACCCCATCAATGTATGTGATACACATTCTATGTATAGGTTTCTACTCATGGAAAAACTTCTATCCATATCTACAGCATGCACTGAAAGATGTCGAAGTGCTTTGAGCCCAGCTTTCCAAAGCTCAGCAAGTTCATCAGCAAAGTGATATTCTCTTGGAATTTAAGTGTGCAGAGGGGCAGACATCAGATATGCTCAAACCTACATTAATTCACATTCCATCTAAGTGACATTGGCTAGATGCCAGGATTGCTTAGCTTGAAAAGGCTAATCAGGAGTTCCACAAAATGCTCATCCTATCTCAATGTGTGGCCGACAATCAAAGCAAGATGATTAACTCACTACTTGCAGACGTGAATGCATAGAAAGCAAGCCTGAGTATGTCCATCATAACTTTTCCCCAGTACTACTCTTATGACCTTCTGCTATCCAGATCTATCAGACTTACAAATCCAAGACCTCCACAACCAACTGGTTACCCCATGCCATGAACAGAGTCAACTGAATAGAACAATTGAATCATTTCGCACACAGAAAGAAGACTCAAGTACATCCATCATCACCCTAATGACTACTGCACTGACATCTACATCTAGCTAAGTGGATTGCTTGACTTGAGCAAGATGGCCACTATGAGATAATCTTGCTGAATTGCAACATGTAGCCAAGGAAGAAAAGGCTAATTTAAGTAAAGCTGTCAAGTTGTTAAGACAGGACCTACATACACACAAAACAAGTTCGCATGAGTCCATCATAATCACCATTAGTGCTATCCTTGCCAATTTGGCTATCTGCATATCAGACATACAGATTCAAGATCTTCATACTCAACTCGCAGTATGCCAGTATACTGCCCATGATGAGCAGGATTCCCTGAAGAGTACCATTGAGTCTCTGTGTGCCGACCTTTGCACATGCAATGGAAACTCAATTACATTATTGTTACCTTGAGTCATGTCTCAGTGACATCCATGTCAGCTAGATTGTCTGAATCAAATCATCTGTGTACATGAACAGAAACATTAATGTGAAAAACTTTATGCTCAAGGTCAGATATTGGGCACTGCAGAGCTTATACATGAGATTGAAAATGGCCTGAACGGTAACATGTTCCTCTCTGATTGGCTTACTGGTAAGTCTTCACATTGGACATCAGGGCAGAACCATTGAATTCCTGCCATCAGAGTTCATTCAGCAGTATGTTGGCTCACTGAAGGAAATTGAAGATGGAGCATCTATTGTCAACAAGGGGGATGAAGCGATTGGAGCTTATGCTGCTGCATTATCACTGAGTCTTCTGACCCCAAACACTGTCCTAATGGGATAGGTGAACGCGATCTTGAATAGTCACCCATCAAGCAACGCATTGAGTGATGCAATCAAGATATTCTTCTTATAATGGTTTTAATGCCCATATTGACTCTTGGGCAGTTCAAAGTACTGAGATTCTTCATTTACCACACCATATGAAATGTTCTGGAAGAAGGTCACATTATAGAGGCAGTTAGGTTTTTCCATCAGATAAAAAATAAGCTTTCAAAGGATTTTAATACCATTTTTGTAAATGGGTTCAGATTCAGAATGGGTTCATATGACAAAGATTTGTGAATTTGTGCAACGTTTGGCATACAAAAGTTGCATAGAAACTGTTGTGATGATCATGGTGAACTATTGTATTAATCACACAACTTCTGAGGGTTAAAAGTTGCACAAACATGATATTTAACATATTGGCATCTTATTGTGTTGACAGTCATCTAAATGTGCAATTATTGATGCTCAGAAATTATGCAAATATCCTAGATAAGTCATTCAAATAAGTTGTTATACCTATTTATTCATATTTGAATAACTGATCTATGATATTTGCATAATCTTTTAGCATCAAGAATTATGCATTTATGCAAATATCATAGATTAGTTATTCAAAGATAAATAAATAGATATAACAACTTATTTGAATGACTTATCTTGGATATTTGCATAATTTCTGAGCATCAATAATTGCACATTTCTTCAGCAGGAAGGGCCTGAGATACAAGAAGACTCAGACATATAGAACAAAGAACAGGAAATGGAAGTAGATGATATTGAGAAGCCTCTTAAAGAGGACATGGACAAGAAAGGCAATGTGAGCGAACACAAGCTGGAAAACAAACTTCACAAGCTGGATCAGATCATAGCTGATGAAAAAGAAGAGACGAACAATGATATCTTAGTGCAGGAGGGATATGAGGCACTTTGACACAAAGAGATATTGTATATTGTATGCACAATGGGGGAGGTGTCTGAGTCAATATGCATTGTGTCTTTTTCAGTATAATGCAGACATATGAATTACTGAATGGTAGCAGGGTTGTTGATACCACATGATTGTGACATGGTGCAGGTCATGAGTGTGATGGACTTATTAGGTAATTTCAGATTTCCACAGCTTTTGTGATGCTGCCCACCAATGGATCAAGGTGATCTGTGCCTGGAAGTACCACTGCACCAGTGGGTTGGAACTGCAATATTACCCTATTGTTGCTAGGCGTTCAACCCCAGTGAGAATTAACCATATGCATAGCAAATGGGCATTTCATTAGATGCTTTCTTGTTATGCCATAGGTTCTTCATAGGCCCACATAGCCTTCTGGCCATCCTCTGCTCATTGTCATCTTACTATGCCAGTATACTGAGAAATATTGGCCATTTGTGATTGTAGTATACATATTAGCCCACCATCCCACCCTTCTGCTGCTGCTGCGCTCCACAGTACCTTACACTTCTCACCCTTTCTACAGCTCCTTTGGCCCATTCTAGTATAGTGAATCATTTGAAAACCTTGCAATGACCTCCACAGTCCCATTAATCCATATTCCATCTGTGACCTACTCAATAGTAAGTCAGTGAGGATGTACAACCTTAGTGGTACATATCAATCTTTTCGCATTCTCCTTGTATTTCTGCACACATAGATTAGCTCATGAATGAGAGCACATGGATAAAATGTACCATCTTTGCATCCATTAACAGGGACTCAAAGTAGGAATTGAATTCTTCAAGAGATCCTATGATCTGCCACTGATAATGATACATATAAAGTGTCCTAGTGGACAGGCATCTTAGTAGATTTTTGCAACTGAGTATCATGTACTTACCTTGCACTGTTGTTCAAAAGAGGGTGCCAGGTTTTCTTCTTCTCTGCTTCTAGAGTTGGCTGCAACACCATCTGACACTTTGATGAACTCCTTAACACACTCAGACTTGGAGCTGCTACTATCACAGTGGTAGCTTGTGTTTCCAAGTCCTTGTTAGGTAATGTGGCATCACTCATATTCACAGCTACAAAGTGTTGTTATGAGAATGAAAGCAGCAACATTAAACACTCACTCAGATTGCTTGAGGAGCCATCCAAGTTCATAATCTCATCAGCTTGACATGGGTTTGTAACTGTCAAAAGTAACTGTTAGAATGAAACTAGTACCCTTCAGCACTCACCTGGATCACTAGAAAGCTGATTGGTGGACTCATCAAGGTCATCATCAAGGGCCTTTGACAGCCCAGTGGTCTTGATAGAAGGTTGGATCTCCAAGTGGACCAATGTTCTATGAAACATATGTTAGTAGACATATATGAACAAGAAGTTACTTACAATGGGTTTCAAATCAGTGAAAGAGGCTGGAGGCATCACTAAGCATTTCCAGCAGACATATCAAAGGTCTTGAATGGAAGGCATGGCTGTCCCCCAAGAAGGAAGGCTAAGAAAGAAATGGACTTACACTTGTGTCATACCATAGATGAGTTGAACAGAATGAATTGGATGAATTGAACAAAAGTATAGAATTGGTGCAAAGTCTGTTGATCAAATGAATCAGGTATAATGAAATGCTATGTCTACACAGGAGCACAGAGATTGCATAGTTGTACATACAAGTACATACAAATCATAGGTGCTACATATAACTTCCTACCTTCGCATATGGTCAATTCTCACTGGGATTCAATGTTCAATCACATGCCCAGTGTATCCTCTTGATATGCCAAATGCAGTGTACTTGATGAGCATTTTTAACAGCAGTTATAATCTGTTACTAGTAGCACTGTATGTAACTGGTAAAATAAGAGATTTATATGCTATAGAAAAGTATAATGTGGTAAAAATAAGTGAAAAATTAGAAATCCCAGTTAGGCATTGTCATGCTGATGGTGCTGATATCTTTTCTCTGTGCTGGATTCATTCTCTGAGCTGGCACAAGGGATTTTAGTGATAGTAGATCTTGCAACACAGCAGAGTCAAGTGAAACTTCCTCATTGACCTCTACATAAATGCTCTTCCTCTAGTACTTCGAGCCAATCTGTGTTATCTGTGCTACTGATGGTCTCACTGTCTTCATTGTTGGACTCCTCACTATCTTGCATCACATCTTGAGTTCCGAATTCATCACCATTGCCAATGGATACACGCTGGAGCAAATCTTGGTCAATATCTCAGAACTTGACAACTGGGTGGTAAGGTTCTTTGTGTTCTTGCAGATGTACTGTATTGGTAATAAACCTTATGTGTACTGGCTGCGATATCAGCTGCCTATTTCTTTAGGATATTGTCATTGGGGTATTTGGCATGGAAATCCTTGAGCACATGGACCACAGTCATGATTGGTTCACCCTTCTTATTAATGGACAAAAGGTGATCACCCGTTATATGAGTTCTTCATCCAAACACCTCTTTGAATTGTTCAGTAAGTGCTCCAACCTCACTTCCTGTGTGTTCCAGTAGGTCTTCATCAATCACAAATGAGAGAAAGGTTCCATATTTTGATGACATCAGATCAGATCCATTTGGTAAAGCTGATGGCAGGTTTGTGAGCAATATCTGCAAGTATGCAAGGAAAGCAGGAAATTTGATTGGTAAAAGAGACTTGGAAGCAGGAAGATCCATCTTGGTGTGTCAATGTAGATATGAAGTGTCTGCAGCAGTGAACTCTCTGCAGTGGTGAAAATTCTCAATATTCAGTGCCTATCATCATTCCAGAAACAATCCTCCATTCCCATGTACTTTTTTACAATTTCTAACTGGACGAAATCATGTCTGACATGGCAAATAGTTAATAACCAGTTAATGACAGCCCTTTTTAACTACTGTTAATAACAACCAATTTTTACATGGTATCCTAGCTTGGAATGTCATTGGCATATTGAGTAAGGGGGACATCATCCATGTGGGCTTGCTGCAGGCCAATGTCAGATGGTTGATGACTGTGCTGAATGGAAACATTAGCTTGTGAAAAACAACTCTTTTCATAGCAGCAGGTGGCTCTGATACCAGCTGAGATGGTTTGATAGAGGAGCATGGAGTAGTGGTCACAGATTCTTGGAAACCATGAGTGTAGGAGGTGGGTGATCATGGTGAGTTCTAAAGAACAAAGTTGCAAGAGAAGAATGTAAAAGAAGGTAGAAATGAGTTAGTGGTAAAAGGGGAGAAGATAGGGATCCATGATGAGCATCCATGTGTCAATGCAAGGAAATCAAATAAAAAGGAACAAGCATTGTATGGCACAGCTTGAAATGAAATGGGCCATCATCAATTCATCCAAGTCAATGTGCATGTGAAATGATATGATCCACATACATGTGGTAACTATTGTAAGAAGCAAGGTGAACACATTGCCACCATAACCTTCCCCATCTGGCATCCACACTCTGCCCATTGCAATGTAATGGATTCCATAATGTTTTCACTTTAGTGTTGGTTCAAAGACAATCCTATATAAAATATCTTTTTTGTTCAGATTTCAAGGAACAATGCTGTCGCAAGACTCAAAGAAGTAATAAAGAAGAAGGCATCAGTGAGGTTCCATGATGTGGATGCAATAAATCTCAACCTCTACTCCATTCCAAACTCTGATGATGTAGACTTCAAAACTGTTTTGAAAAGCTGGGACTTGAAGGGAAAAAATAGGCTCAATGGATGACATAAGATATCAACACTTTTTCAGGATGGGGACAATCTGGAGCCGCTTTCCATTGTTGATGGACCTAGAACCAGTATATATGGCCCATCAAGATTTCTCATTTCCCTTCTGATGGCCTGCTTTATTTTCTAGGTTCACTAGATCTTACCCTTATCTATTGGATATCTGGTCCAGACTCCAAGTCCATGTTCACTGTCAAAATTTCACCTGCCAAACTAGTCAGGATCCTGAAAAATGCCATCAGAGACAGTAATTCTGAGTAATTTTGTCATATGAATGTGACTGACCTTATTCTCTATAAAGTTTGCCACCTCTTGGACAATGGCATTAAGACTATCATGGAAAGCAAGAAAGTCATCCTATAGCTATCAAAACCTCTATCACATTATTTCTCCGAAGTACCCTCTAAGGACCATATTCATGTAGTTGTTGATGGACCTCCTCCCAGTTAGTTTCATTCTTGATCTTGATGTCTCTTACAGGTTTCATATGTCTGGTTGCAGTGCACAGCCTTACAGTTTTCCTCTCTGTCCATCCACAGCTGCAGTATATCCAGAAGTGGACTTGTTCCCCATCAAAGTCTTCTTCAAAACAAGGAGAGCCCTCAAATTTCAACCATTTACAGTCAACTGAATGCAGGATTGAGTGGACCTGATCCTCTGTCAGCAGTTTAACCATACTGGCTGCCCTGCTGCATCCCATCTTTGGGGAGTTCGTCCACAACTGTTGCAATCACGAGCCCACCAGCAAAGACAACAATTTGGTTTTGGACCTTTGCTCCCAAATGTTCAAATTTTTCAAAGACAAGGTAGGGCAGCGAGATGCAATCCTGGACATCTTGCATGATTATGGTATAGGGATGGTATCAAGTTCCTTTGCTTGCTATTCCACCAATGGTGATCTGCATTTAAATGGTTGACATTATGCAAT
Source organism: Phylloporus cf. nigrescens (assembly GCA_038094575.1). NCBI lineage: Eukaryota > Fungi > Basidiomycota > Agaricomycetes > Boletales > Boletaceae > Phylloporus > Phylloporus cf. nigrescens. The sequence goes on along the minus strand of JBBPTW010000031.1, from coordinate 3,613 downwards.
TTTGGAGGTCAAAAACAAGATTGGTTTAAAAGGTGCTAAGCCTTACTGTCAAGTGATAATCTACTATGTACTAGCAATCAAGGAGGTGGTGGAGAAGGCCCATAAGGATGGCATACTGTTCAACTTTCCTTATCTTCTTATTACCCATGCTCTATGAACTTGTTTTCTTCTACTATTGATGAAACATTGCAGGCCCTTACCTTAGTTTCTCAGGTGTTGTCTGGGCTAATCACCCCAATTGTCAAGTCCTCTCAACCTCCCTGCCACTGTTTTTGCCTTCAACTAATAGAATGATGTGCAAGTCTATCAGTCATCATATTGGTGCATTCAGAAGGGCATGTGAAGTGCTGAAGGAATTGTATCAGAATTTTGCTGCCAATCCTGCAGCCTTCAGAGACTTGCAGCCAGAACATCTGCACTCTTGCTCCTATACCAACTTGAATGAAAAGGAAGTGAAATTCACATATATCAGTGTCCTGGAAGCTGGAAAGCTGCTCTTCATTGTGGAAACTACCAGTACTTACAAGCAACTCTGCATCAAGTTCACACACACATATTCTGTGGATACCCATCAGCACTGTGTAGGCTTGGGAATATCACCACCACTATGGGCACATGCAGTCATCCCAGGAGGATAGCATATGATTGTCATGGTGTTTCTTAAGGACCACATCTGAGATTGTCTTCACAAGGTGAAACACAGTCTTTCCCATGAAGACAAGGGGAGGCTGAGACAGGAGTTTGAGTCCAAGCTGACAGAGCTCCATCAAAAGAACTATGTGTATGGTAACATGTGCAATGCAAATGTAATAGTCACCAAGGATAGATCAGAATGGAAGCTGATTGACTTTGACTGGTCGGGCAAGATTGGCAAGGTGCTATATCCAATGAATGTGAATTGACAGGGCATGTGACAGCCGAATGGTACAATTAACAGCAGGTTGATTCTTGCTGACCAAGATATTAAGATGTTGGGTTATTTATTCTAGGCTACCCTGACATGAAGGTCTCATGGCATCACACAAGTGGCTAGATTATATCCAGGACCTGCAGGTCATGCCACTGATAATGCAACAACTGTACAGTTACATAGTATGCAAGCATATCATCTGACCTGTTTATGAAGTACAAGTGTTCTCAGTCATGGCTTGCATGAAATTTTAAGCAGCAGTGATGACCAATGGAAAAGGAAACAGGGTCCATACTGCTATAGCCTACATGATACTGCATGCATCTTACTCTTTTCCTCCGGTGTGCAACCCAGTCAGTATGGCTGGAGAGAAAAAACATGCTACAAAATTCACAAAATGTGATAGTCACTCAGACGGAGCACATAGTGAGATGTGGGGCATACTCTTCAACAACAGATTGGACTGTCTAGTGCAATGCATGAGCAAGTAAATCTGAGTAGCAAGTTTGTAAAGATGGGGCTGGAGGAGCTTTGAGCTGGCAAGGGAAAGGCCTATTTCCTTGTAGCAGTGTTCTTCATACTCTCTTGTACTGATGTTGTCAATATTTGCAAAGGTCCTGTTTGAAGGGTTTATGATGAGCAGGTTCATGGTACGAATGCTAGAGTAGGGAAGTTGGAGCAAAAGTGGGTATGAAGTACTGAAATGATGGTATTGTCTGAGGGGCAGACAGTGGTGGCAGTGAAGGAGGAGACAAGGTGGAGGTCACCAATGTTGACAGCATTAATGGAAGGGAAGGAGGTTTCAGGAGATCAGTTCATTTTCAGGTCCACATATGCTTTGGTATCTCCCAGCTGGAAAAACATTTCAAGTTATTGTTCCCCTTTTACTCTGTGACATCCCCTGGTTGAGTGATCAGTAAAAACTGGCAGAGTAGACATGAAATGGCCCACCAACGGTTACAGCAACTGATTACCCATTGAGAGCAACAAGGGTATCAACATGTTCAGATCATTCACTAGCTCAAACACCTCCCAGTCAGATGATCAGAGCCTCGTCTTCTACATCATCTCTTGAGAAGCATGCAGATTCTTTGTTGTCTATTATGTCTTCTACACATATCATGCTACCCACCCAACCACCTCTGGAAAGATAGTCATTATCTCAGACAAAATGTTAGGAGAAGTTCAAGAAGAGTTCACTGACTCACTGAACCAAGGAATAGCAATGCCTTGAGGCATTTGCTCACTATCCACAGAAGGAAAATGCAGGGAAGGATAATGTGTTTCAATAAATATTACATACTGTATGAATACATATTCTGCTTTTCAGATTGATTTTGCAAGAAGAACCTTTGGGGTGCTTGAAAGATGAAATCTTCTTCAATTGCAGCAATCCACTGAGACTGAAACATGAGAGTATTCAGAAGGCCAGTATTGAAGGGGGGTCCTTGAGTGGGATTTTGCGGGCAATATGTCAGGAGTTCCTTGATCTTATCTGCTGATGCATTAGGCAACCAATAAGTATGGAGGTGCCCTTGGAGTTGTGCACCAGTTCTGGTGAAAAAAAGGACTGAACTGCATGTGGACAAGTATACATTAAGATGTCACTTACATGATGTTAGCATTTGAGAGGGAGAACAATGTCCCTTTGTCATTACAGTTACCTACAAACCAGTGCTCAGCAGACGATGTGAGAGGGAAATTCAGACATACTGCTGATAAATGGCACATTTGTGACAAATCCTTGCTGAATCAACTTTTGTGGGTCATCTGTCAGGAATACTCTATTTACACAAGGCAACCATGCTAGGATAAGTGAATGTTAAACCACACCAAATAATTGGACACCATTAGCAGTAGCTCTCATGGTGATCTATGTATTTCCCCCATGTACCTGATAAGAAATGTTCCCAGGTAACTCATTCACTGCATCCAATAATGCCTAGTGTAGCACTTCATGCAAGCACTGTAGCATATCCATCTTGCCAGTACATCCAGTCCTTAAAACAATAGCAACATAGTATTGCTATCTGTGGGCAATGTTGCCAACTGGAATGGGAGCACCGCTTTCCATGAACGTAGCCCAGAGAAGACCTTTCCAATTTCCTTCATTGGTTATAATATGCAAGAAGACAGATATAGCACTCACACTCTGGCCCCATCTAAGTCATGGCCATATATTTTTCAGCACCATCTCTACCCAAATTATAGGCAAGACGTTCTCATGGTGACTTTGATGGGATCACCTCTGAATGTGCCAATATGTTTTTGAACCCACCAGAGGACCAGATGTTCTAACTCAAGAATATATCAGAGTTATACAAGGTGATTTAGTGTGGAATAATGTGCAGTTCTTGAGGACCCAGATCCCCAATGCTAGTATTCTTGAATTCTTGGCTCACTAGGAATCCAAATGCTGGATGTTGAAAGTTAGTAGATAAATGGATGGATCTCAATGCACATCTGCCTGTATACTTACTAAAAGCTAAGGAAGAAAAGTGTAGATTGCTGGCCTCCATTGCATTCACACAGGTTTTGAAGTAATTGGATATGATATTCAGATGTGTTATGATCATAAACAACTATGGTGAAGATAATTGGAATGTAAAAAAAACCAATACCAAGCTAGAGTAGAATATTAGTATATTATATTAACAAATGGTCATAATGAATGGAATACAATGTGTACATAGGCTGTTCAAA
>JBBPTW010000030.1:0-53716 GCA_038094575.1 Phylloporus cf. nigrescens | reverse complement strand
GGTTGCGCATGGACCCGGATCCGCCGGACGGGTCCGGCTCGGCTTCGTACACGAGTTCTTGTTCGATGGGCGGGGCGAGGGGGTTCGACAAGGGTTCTGCGCCCGCGTCGGCGTCGGCGTCGGCGTCTGGCGAGGGGGGGTGGACAGCGAGACTTATCAGTTCTTCCCCGTCGACCTCTGCGTCTGCGTTCCCCTGCATGATCCCATCTGCGCTCGTCCCCGCCTTCCCACCCTCTGGCCCCGCCGCCTCACCACACGCGTCCTCGCAGGGCTCCTCGGACGTCGTCGGCGTCGGCGGAACAACGATACACACCAATCGCTCCCGTCCCCGTTCACACTCGCGCAGAGCGAGCCCAAGCTCGCGACGGAGTCGGTCGTAGGCTTGGATCGCGGGGTGATCTGTGGGGTCTGTGTAGGCGCTCGTCCCCGGCCCTGCACCCACCTCGCCAGACGACGCCGTCGACGGATGTGACGAATGCCCCGGTGAACAGACCTGCTCTTCTCCCTCTCTCACAGCCGCGACACACCGCCCGAGCGCCTCTCTCGCATCCTCGAGCGCCCCTCCGATCGCTTCCACATGTGCCGCGAACCGCGCCCAATGCGTCGGCGTTGGCGCAAACGACCCGCCCTCCGTCGAGGAAAGGGGCAATAACCGTGTCCGCGTCACTGGCGGCGACGCCAGCGAACTTGAGGTATCACATCCAGACAGGCTCCCCTCTACCCCATCCTCGGCCTCTGCTTTGAGACGACGTTCCTCGACCTCTTCGAGGACCTCGGACAGCCGAGAGGATGCGTCCGCCAGGGTTGACGTTAGTAGGCCCATCACGGCCCGGACATCCTCCCAATATACCTCGTCTTCGTCGTCCTCGAAGCGCAACGCCAGTAGATGGGAACATGCGAACCGTTTGGACGCGAGTGCGTTTTGTAAGGCGTGACGGAGAGACGAGAGCGAGAGCGGGTGGCGTGTCGTGTGCATGCTGGTGTACTTGGACCCAGGGGACATCGTCGGCGGACGTCGACGCGGTTCGCCGGGTGTGAGTGACAAGGGCATACTGCGGTGGGAGAGCTCGAGGGATCGAAGACCTTGGCGAACGCGATGTCGGTAGAGACCCAATGCGGCAGTGCCAAACGTGTTGTCGTCTTCGTCCCCTGCTACGGAGGACTCCGCCGTCACCATCCCCTCTTCTTCCTCGGATACGTCTGCGAGGAGCTGTGGAGGTGATGAAGGTGCGTTCCGTGATCGTATGCGGGCTGGAGAAGGGGAGGTGTTCCCCAACAGAGCACTCAGATCGGATCTTCGTTTCTCTCTGCGCAAAGCCTGGGTGGGTGACATCCCCGCCTGGGCGAGTGATGTATAGGATCCGTTCCACGTCGAGCGCTTCCGCATGCGATCAGTCATAGGAGTACCACGGGGCGAACCTGGATGTGAGAGGGGTCGATGGACGTCGCTACTACGAGTAAACGTTGGTTTGATGGGCGAGGGTGGTGCATACATTTCGGCGAGTTGTGCTAGCTCGGAGGGTGACGTGATAGCAGACAAGAGTTGACGAACGTTATCGCATTGTGTTTGTGTCGTTAGAAGAGATGTAGACAAGGCGACTCGAAGCGGAGAAGATGGCGAGCGTGGAGTTGCAGAACCATAGAATATACTGTTCATGGTCAGTAGATGAGCGATGGAAATGGAACTCGCATACTTTTGCTCCTCGCTCTCCAGTATAGTAAAGGTATCGTTAATAACCGTGTCCCAAAGTCGACCAGCAGCAACCAAGTGTTGTAAAGCTAATAAAGACTAAAAGACCGTTGGCAAATAGACGTGTGACTGGAACAAGATGACTCACGGGTGTCATAACATCAGGTTTAGGGTGAATATCCAGTCTGTGGACATGCATATAATACAGTGTAGTAGCAAGTAACAAGAGAGTAAAAGAGTAGAAGCGAGCACTGAGGGCGGCAATGATAACCGTAAAGGAAAGTGTTACGGGCCAGATGGGAGTGTCGGGTTCGTGAGGCATGGAGAGTGAGAGGGTGTCGGTCATTGTGCTTTCCGCCGCACTCGGCGTCCTGCTATGACCGTTGGAGAGCTTTCCAGGTAGCGAGGGGGACAAGGCCCGTCTATGTGGTTCGACCACAGATGTGGCGGGGAATGCTGACGACAATAGGGAGGAAGATATAACCCCATATTTGAACCGCTCCGCGAACGCTCGAGTGCGTAGAGAAGTTCGGCCAGAGGAAAAGCATGAACTGAGGGACTGCATTACATTGTTCGTGGCAGCGATGCTAAGCGAACCAGTGACGCCATGGATACGGTGGTGAGTGCTCACCTCAACTGCGTCCAACACAAGGAAACATAGTCTTTCCATTCTCTCGGCGTGTTTGGAGACGGAATGTTGGCTCGTTAAATAGGGTTGGAGCGCAATGTCTGCGATGCCTCCAGGCATGAGCTCGGGGACTTCGCCAGAGTCTGCAGTGTGGGACGGGCGTGTAATAGGAGAAAAGGGAGACGATATATGAAGACATGCCTTTAAAGTACTCTTCGAGTGGATGTCCGTCAAACACCGGTTGTGCCATGGGTCTCGAATCGCGACGTCAGTCCTGTGGGGCGCGGTGCGCAAGTAACTCGAGGATGCAGTGTACACTGCCCGTTATTTTTTTTCTTCGTGGCACGTCGTGAAAAGGCGAATGAAACTCTGGACGGTCGCGCTGATACGGACTCCGGTTGACGGTTTCACTCCTACTAGCTTATATAACAACCTTCTTGTCCACACGAACCCAAATCTGAACTAGATCCGCAGCAAGATACAGCCTGAACAGCAGCGCACCATACAAAGCCGTCGAGGACATGAAACAGAAAACGGAGCGTCTTGCAAGCGTCACTACCTCAATGCGCGTTGCAACCTCGCCGTCGCTGGGCGCATGCTTTGACTCCATCTCATGGGCCTGAGGGAAAACCGGTTGCTATATAATCTAGCGGGCAGAGAGCTATTGACGAACAAGGCTAGATTCCGTGCTCCTCAACTCCACTGTTACCCAAAGGATCGGGGACTTGCTCCACAGGACTCTCAATCGGTGTGGCCAAGCATACCGGAAATGTATTGGCAGTGTTACTGCGGATTCCGCGCTGGAACAGCGGTCCTTTCAGCTACCCATCAAGGGTCTCGTACAATTCCCCTGTTTGTGGGGGCTCCAACCAATTAGAGTTCGTCAACCGTGGTCAAAAACGTTGCTTAAAATGCTACTTCGCACGTGCGAGACGTGATCGCTTTGATATAAGGATAGAGAGCATAGGCAATTGTTCAACAGCAAGATCCCCCAACACTGGAAGCATGGACCAAGTACCCCCTCATCAACAGCCGCAGCACCAAGCGCCTCAAGATCATCCTGGGATGGCTAATACCGGCACAGGTTTTTCCATGAGTACGACTCCGGCGGTCAGTCCATTTCAATGCTGTTCGTGTCTCGCATTCAGATTTGCGCCCTATAGTAACCGCAGTATCACCAAGACGTTCACACGATTACAGAGCGCCTCGCCGTGGTGAATTTGCTGGAGGTGGCGGGGACACGGATAAAGCGCTCGTTCCAAACGGTGCGGAGCCCGGTTCGCCACGAAACCAACAACCACCGGACCCGAGGGATGGTAGGCAAGCCAACATGGCGCTACCGCCGCTGAGCGTGGCCAGCTCGAGTATGACTACTTCGTCACCATCTGCCGTCGTTGACGGCACATCTATGATCAACCCTGCGACACAACCGACGACGTCATTGCCTGAAACCTCTACCAGCTTCCTCACAAGCGATTTCTTCAATCTGTGGCGAGAACGTCGGACGATTTCGATACGCGAGTGCTGTTCGGGCCCGAAGAAGCGAGTGTCAACTTTGACGAATTCAGCGACTGGTTCAATCCAGACGATCTGGATGTAAAGTGAAGGGGCCCGAGTACATAGAAGTGCTCTCCAACCACCGTTGCTCAAAAGGTTGTAAGTTGCTCCACAAAATCTGTTTCCTCTAAACCTGTGTTGTCAAGCCAACCGGAAATGCATTGGTTCGATGTGGACTCTTTCTGCAACATGCCGATGAAGTGTAATGAAACGAGGTTATTCCCTGGCATGTCTTTTCATACTCGTTTAGGTGCCGAAGCACCGAAAAACACGGTGAATATGCCCCCTTTCTCCCACTCCCCATCGCAGCTCCTGCCATCACCATGTGCGCTCACACGTCATTTGGTACTTCGAGACTCCGCAAAATGGGACGAAACGCGATCCCTTGATTGCTTTACATACATACAATAATTAGAGGTGCCTAAATCATATCTCAGTCCGAGTCATCTGCCCCGCCGAACTAGTCTAAGCACATCTAGATTTCAGTAATCAAAAGATGCGCATGAAAACTTCCTAACCCCGTCACCATCGAATCAGCTTCCTGACGTGGCTTGAGTCACCTCTTCATCCGATCACCAGTTTGCCAACACAACAATCGGCACTCAAACTGCGATAGTATTCCTACCGACCACGTCGATATCGGCCAATCGACTTGTTCGCGTGGCAGGCCCGGTCAGTCTCCATGGAAGAAGCCCAGGAAAAAAACGCCACACCTTGAGCCGACAGGATGAATGAGCCCTAGTTCATGACTCGCGTCTTCGGACGTATGCGATCCCGTCGATCTGTACCGACTCAGCGCCTGGTTTGACTCCAATTCTTCATGTAGATCGTTCATCCAAAGGTCTGCGGATTTCTGAAACGAATCGTGTTGCATGGCAGCGATTCGCCTGTCCACGAAATGACTGATATTGCGGATCGTATTGGGCCTTGCATGAAACCCTCGGAGGTTTAAAACAACGCGCTGTCCAGCGGCGGTGAGCAGGGGAAAGGAGAACCTAAGAGAATGAATTCAGTAGGACGACACATAATATGACTAGTCACTGTCGCTCACACTGTCTGCATGAGGTATAGCGGGTTCTAGACGATGTGTTCGATAAGGTCCATCGAGAGACGATCGGATCACGTACGAATAGAAAAACGGTTCTAGAATGGGCCTAGTAAGTAAGAAGGGAGCAGCACCATGACACAAGCTCACAGGCTCAAGATTGTTAATACATCATGGAATAAATTCACCTATAACAATTGAGTATGGGTGCCCTAGGTAAAACTTCGACGACTTTACCAAATAAAATAGTAGAGCTATAAACGGAACAGAAAATTTATATCGAGTTGAAAAGTGACCAAATACACTCACCATCTCGCACTAGCAGACGAAGCAGTGGCGAATAATGGAATTGTGGTGAGTTTCTACAAAGCCTATAGAGATGGTACGCTATAACAGCGAACAGAGCAGTATCGAGCGAGAATCTAGATGATTCGTGAGCATCGTGCATGGTGAGTGTATCCAGGACCGATTTACGATATAAGGCCAAGTGACCACTGCAATTAAATAGATCAATTTCAGATCGTTTAATAGAAGAAGTGGTGGTGGGCTTACCACGCCCACTGCTGTGAAACAGGAGAGGTAGGATCGGTACTAGCGACCTAGTTAAACCATGACCGAACAACACACCGTGAGCAGCAGCGTAGGCAACACAGACCCCGGTCTCCTCCAGAAAGGGAAAGACAAAATCTGATGCAAGATTCAATTATGGTCCTATGAAGAAGAGATAGACACACACAAGTATCGTGTTTGAACATGATGTAGAACGTAAAGCCGCTCAGAAGCAACACGTATAAGACATAGGCAGACAGGAAGAAAACAGTAACACGATGACTGCACCCCCAGAGAGCCCTTGCGCGTATCAGGAGCAGAGCTATTTCGAGTGTTAGAACAGCTTGAAGAGGGAATCTATGGTACTCACTCCGGGTCGCTTCTGATGAAAACAGCACCAAGAGCGACTGGAACCACTGAATGTTTGCACAAAACTGTAGTACAATGTCACTTCAACTCAGTATAACCGCAAGCATGCAAAATAAAAAGTACTTTTTGTGACCTCTGGTTTAGAATCCCTAGCTCCTCAAGTGAGATGAAAGATTGTCCGATCAAGGCTCCGTATCGATTGAGCAGGAAAATGACTTTGACTGCAGACCATGGAGCGTGCCAAATGTAATCTACCTGTCGAGAGTTAGAGACTAGAGTCGTGTCGGAGGAGAGCCACATACCTCGAGATCAAACGTGAGAAAATAGTCGTAAGAGAGTATAGTGTAGCCTGCTGCAGACAGAAATCTTGGCCATCCCCTTGATCAACCGAGGGGTACGTGTTCGTGTGTCGCGGTACTCACTGACGAGCCTGCAACGCGCCCAAAAACTGCAGCAATGCTGACATTGGATCCGAAAAAATCGAAAAAGGCTGGGCAGCCCGGCGTCACGGTGCATCATATATATGTACGATGAGAGTTTCAGGTTTCAAAATTTCATCTCTCCATCAGTAACCAGGGCAGCGGAGTCCTGGCCCATAATTTGGCTTCTGGTGCATGGGAAAGATTTGCCAGTGGCAGTTCGGAGCATGCGCGTATCGTATCAAGTTCCCTAGCTTGCAATTTACGAGGCGAAAAGGCTCTCTTCTCGTCCGTGAATCGGTAGTTTTCGAAAATGATAGGCACCTTGAGATCAAAGCGCCGTAGTGCTCAGAAGGACGTTTAGTGGCCGAATACATTAATACAGCCCAAAACAGGCGCAACATGCTAACGATGTCGAGTCGACGGTGCGTGTTCCATTAAACAGGGAGAATTAGTAGTCGGTTGACCCAGAACCCCCGGAGAACTCCCAAGGAACCAGGGGACAAATTTAGGTCATACGTAGCGAGATGGCGACTCACCTCCGAGTCCGAGAAGCATGGGCGTCAGATGTTCACTGGCTCGGGCCTTACGATTCGAACACTGGGTTCGGACTCTAGTCAGTACGTGAATGGTTGTCGGAAGCGGTGCATTGACGTGGCATTGTACCGTTTTCATGCAACCGATTAATCGCTCTTAGAGATGTCAACAGTCCTGGCGTTAATCATGCCGGGAGACCTGGCACAGAAGACGCGGTTCGGAGTCCCGCACTGGTGAGAAATTTAGTATGTAGAAAGCAAGGTTACCATCTTATGTAACATAACACTCCAAGTGACGACTCGCTTGGCCGAAGGCGCGGTTTTGCCTCAGATGGCCATAGAACCCATACCCAAGCTTCAAACTAAAAATAAAAGAAATAGATGAGCAGCTGACTGCTACATGCGGTTGGATTGCTGCATCGATACTGGTAGTCACGACGAGATTGAAATGGCTCTGGCAACTATTCCGAGTCGACGTGACAGAACGTCGTCTAATCACTGGACTTGCACGTTGCGACCTCACCGTTTTCAGGTACATATCGACTCCACTATTTCACCTTTATCCAAGGGAAAGAATTTGTTGCTGCATGGCCTCCAGAAAACAGCGTGGTACTGAGGCGTGACGTTGACGCCCGCCTCTATGCCAATTTGCCCTTCAACCCTACCAGAGACCTGCTCTACAAGACTTCGTCTCCCCCACTATTGTGAACTGGCTTGGTGAGCACCGGAAATGTTTTAGCCTGATAGAAAGCGTTTGTGTAAACTCATGAGTTGTGGTCTGTAAATGAAATAGCTGGAGAGCACCGTTCGCTTTTCACGAATCACAAACGCGCAAAAGAAATCTGTTCTCGTATTAGAAACCAGATTACTCCCTGCTATGTTTATCGGTGCGATGATCTAGCTGATAATAGATATGGGGTCCATCAAGACGCCGAAGCGCTGGCCTGAAATGAGCTAGAGTATGTCTCTCCCCAACCTCATCCACTGCCGTAGCCGCCGTCGTGTGCGGCGCCGCAGCATTGTCTTTTTGATTGTGGAGCCTGCACCTTCTACATGTCTGGCGGGACCTAAAAAAGGCAGCACGGAACAGGGCTCTGGACAGGAATGGCAGCTAAGTCGTATCTCGGTAGTCCGCTCGTCAAAATAATCTAATTGCGGTGTCTGTATTTCAGGAAACAAAAACCTTTTGATAATGTCCTGATCTTTGAACCATTGAGTCGTCCCCCAGATATGTAATTTACCGTCCGTGAGGGGTCCGGTGCAGTGATTGACAATCAAATCGTCAAAGTACTCCCGACGCCGACGTCAGTTGTTCGATTTCCTTGAGGCAACGAGCGACTGGCACCAACACTGGCAGACATGAGTATGGTACCATAGGGGTATGGGCAACCTCGGGTCAGTATATCAAACGTTAGATCGATAAATCAAATGCTACACCTTGACCCGACGCGGGAATGGAAGACCTCGAGTTCGTGGCTCCCATCTTCTGTGATGTGTGGTTCAGCCGTTCTCATCGAGCTATAATGTCGCCTCTCGTTCGACTCCAGTTCTTGATGTATATCATTCATCCAAAGATCTATGGAGTGCTGAACAGAGTGGTGTTGCGTGGCAACGATTCGCCTGTCGACGAAACTACTAATACTTTCTATGCGAGATCCCCCGTGAAACCCTCGGAGGTTAAGAACGACTCGCTGTCCAGCAGCGGTGAGTAGAGGAAAAGAGAATCTATGGAGAGTGTTTAATAAGAGGATCCATGAACGGAAATAGACCTTGTTGCTCACGCCGTCTGCACGAAATATAACGGGTTCTATAGGGTGCGTTCAGCGATTTCATTAGGACTCAGTTGGACGACGTACAAACAGAAAGACAGACCTGACACAAGCATGGTAAGTACTAGTTGGACAACATCACAACACAAGCTCACAGGCTCAGGATCAGCAATATATCATGAAATACATTCACCTGGAATAAATTAAGTACAGAGTGCATGGAAAGAGCTCAGGCAACTTTACCAGGTAAAAAAATATGGCTAAAACAACAACAAAAAGATGGTTTCACACTGAACTAAGTGAATGATCCGATGTACTCACCATCCCGCACCAGTAAACGGAGCAGCGGCGAATAATAGAATTGCGATGACTCTCTGCAGAGCTTGTAAAGGTGGTACGCTATCACAGAAAATAGGCCAGTATCGAGCGAGAATCTGGGCTATTCGTTAGTACCATACGCAGTAATTTCATCCATAGTTGATTCACGATATAAGTCCCAGAAACCACTGAAGGTGGATGTCAGATCAACGCGGTTTTAATAGAAAAGGTGCGATAACTTACGGCACCTGCTGCTACGAAACGAAGAGGGGTTAGGACCGGAAACGTAGCTTGAAGAACATGATTGAACTACCCACCATTGGCAGCAGCGTAGACCACGCACACCCCTGTCGCATTTAGATAAGGGAAGACAAATTCTGGCATGAGATCTAGTAATAGACCACATGAAGTAAAAGAGGGTACACACGACGATTGTGCTTGAACATAACGTAGGACGTATACCCGCCCAGCATCAATACGTATAAGGCGTAGGCAGACACAAAGCACACGGCAACGCGATAACTGCACCCCCAGAGTGCCCTTGCACGTATAATAAGCAAAGCTATCAAGCATCAGGGGCAACAGCTTGAAGAGGAGTTTATAGGACTCACCGCGCGTCGCTTCGGATGAGAGGAGTACCAATAGCGACTGAAACCATTGTGCGCTTGCACAAAACTAGAGTACGCTCGAGCTCGGTATGGGAGCACGGATAGGCAAAACAAGGAGTACCTTTTGTGACCCCCGACTCAGCACTGCTAATTCTTCTAGTACAATGAAAGATTGTCCGATCAAGGCACCGTAACGGTTGAGCAAGAATATGACTTTCACAGCGGACCATGGGGAGCGCCAGATATGATCCACCTTTCGGCGAATCAGGAGATAGGAGACGTGTCAGTGGGAGAGAAAAACCGTACCTCAAGATCGAAAGTGAGAAAATATTCATAAACGAGCACAGTGTGGCCAACTATAGTCAGAAATCTTTACCATTCCTTGGATCAATCGCGCGGAAGACATAGTTGTGGATCGAGTACTTACTGACGGATTTGCAACTCGCCCAGAAACTGTGACAGAGCTTCCATTGGATTGAGGAAAACTGGACGGCTGTCCGATGTCACGGTCCATCGTATATGAAGGGCTCGAGTATTCTCAGTAACCAGGGCAGTCTGTGCGTCCAATCTATAATTTGACTCCTTGGGCTTGAACACGCGTGCGGGTATCACATTGCATGCCTTCTCCACCTACTACCGTTCGCACGATACCCGCCAGCGTGCGACTCCGATCCACGGCCTTACTATCCAACTTGGCTTATACCTCCTGTGACCTGGTATTACATCACGTCATGCCGCGGTGCATTTTTTTCGTAATGTACCATCAAACAATCCATTCCGTTCGCTGGTAGACGAGAAGCAGGCAGGCCGCTAGCAATACAAGAGTCAACATCCCTACGGGCCGAGGTGTCATATCAGCATTATCAAGCCGCTGGTGCCCAATCTGCCGATAACTAAGATGACGTTACAGTTTGCCCGATGATACCTTCTGCCAGGTTGCCCGACTTTCTCGGAACAAATCAGGCTGATGATTAGCATTGACGCCGACGAATGACTCAACAGTAAAGCCGCCAAGGCAGACTGCTTTTTAGCCAGCCTATAAATTCATCCCCAAGGTTACCCCAAGGGCCTAATAGAGCACGACGCGTGTGGTCGACAAGCCAGAGGGCGTAATTTAAATGGATGGTATGTGGCACATTTATCCAGTCTCGGATCAGTGTAACACTCCCGGATATCCCTAGATCCAAGGAACCGGGGGACAAACCCTACGTGAGCGAGACTGCGACTCACCTCCGTGAACGTAGGATGCTAGGTATTCATCGATCATCTGGAAGTGGAACAAGGTGTCGCTTTGATGAAATGGCTGATACTTATGCGTACTTCACCCCTAAGTTATGTGAGCCCCGAGTCCTCGGACAGAGGGAACGGCAAACTTCCCTATCTGCAGGCCCTTGTGGGAAAAAATAACAACTTGGTCTCGTTGGGACTGCCCTCACATGGTGCGGTGTCAAATGATGGACAGGGGATCCCGTCCTGCCAGGGACGCGAAATACCTCCTCCCAATGTGCTAGAAGACTGTAATCGAATATGGTATTTGATTTCCCATACGATGACCGCGCGACTTCGGAAGTACTTACTATGTTTCCTTGGTCCGGGGTCTGCTTACTAGATGCGGTTATTTGAAACAGCAGTACCGATGTACAAGTTGGTACGTGATGTACAAAGTATGCAATCATTTCGGTTCGTTCCAGAACCCCTCCCACAATCGCATCTTTGAGACCCCATCCCAGTCCCTGCGCCGGAATACATACTGACCTTGGATAATTCTCAGCTCCCTACCCTTCATTCTTCTGCTCCTTCGCTCAGTCCCGAGAGCATCTAGCTCGTCATCGGTTGAAGGGAGCGATAATGTGGCCGCAGACTCTTGTGTGAGGGTGAGAATGGTATGTGTTCTGGAAAGGGAGTGGGAGGCCGCATGGGCGAGAGGCGGATATGACTCTGGATTACTATGTTGAGAGGTATGGTAGTTTCCTAGGAGAAGCGCTGAAAAGAGATCTCCAACACCAGAAAAGTAGCCCGGTATGAGCTTGACACAACCAGCATAGACGGTAGATAGAGGCTGCCCTGAAAGATTTCCCGGGTCATTAACGGAAGAGGCTATGCACATGAGGTAGGATTGCTCTCCGAGCTTGGGCTCGTTTATTGGTTGCGCAGAAGGAAAAAGGTAAGATGGGACTGGGTCAGAAAGCTTGGTTAATGGGATGGAAGAAATGACTACGTTGGGGACTTTGTATAAGCCATGCAGCTTTCGTAAAGCGGTACGCAGCGAAGCAAGATCCTTTAGAGACACTCCAGTGAGTACCCTTATAGACCGACCATCGTAAGTTGTCTGGTGAAGCTACGAATCAAGGACGTACTCGACCTCAAACCAGTTTGGAGTAATAATAGTAGCCAGAGGGAGCATTTGACGGTATCCTGATACACAATCTTCCGATACATAAAGCTTTCCAGAGTCACCGAGTACAGCTGATAAACTGGGTTAGTCCAAGCGTGGAGGAACGAAATGTGTATGTTCACGATCAAGAAGGTATACAAGGTCTGGCTTTGAAATTCTGAGCTTTTTAACTAGCTCGCGGACCGAATCTAGTGACTCGGCATTAGGAATGTATCCTGTGAGAAGACGGTCCGCCACGAGTACGCCCGTTTGCTGCATAGAGTCAAAGATCCGAGTGAGTTCCACCGCATTCGTTTTGGTTCCCCCAAATCGACCGTATCCTAGAATCAAGGTCAGCGCGCCGACCTTGAGACTTGCTCTAAAGTACAGACCGGTGTGATTGGAAAAATTAACTGTATTTACGAACTGCGGGTATCACATTGATACACGAAGTCATAAAATAGAATGCATTATACACTCACATCAACGTCGTAGCCCATGCATTGGAGGGGAAATACTGCTGCCTTTCCACCTACATATCCAAATGCAACGTGTGATTGTACGCTCAGGATCCGGTCTCTAGCAAGAAGTGAGCTCCGACCGGTATGATGTACCACCCCTAAAAACGTACCCACGCGCATTTTGTTCGCAATCGGCATCTCCAGATCCTATGGTCATGACTGCAAGAATGATTAGAGCGGCTGTCTCTAGCTTGACAGCCACTCTTCGGGTCCAGATTCCTTATTAAGAAATACAGAACCACGTGGTCAGCTCCCTTCTGTGAACGTCTGACTCGGGGAGCAAATATTGTCACGGTGGTAGTAGTTCGGAGGGTGTGTAGGACAAGTCATGTCGGACGGTACGAGGTGTGTGCTCCATTTGCTTGACCTCATATACACATTCATGATCCACCGCAGGCTCCACCAAACGTGGTCTGATGCGCTGGGTACTGCAGAGAACAACTTTCGTCAATTCCTCACGTCGCACAATTCTGGCGACTGGAAACATGTCTCTGTTGCCCCCGATACACCGGCACAATCAAAGGGAAAGTCCAGAGCGTCGCCTAACCCCGGGTTATCAGACGTCGTCGTCCACCGCAAGACAACAAAGTCCGGCGAGAACGTGTATCGTGTGGTTCTCGACGTGCCAGTTACAGACGATTCAACCCTACTGGATGCTTGGAGGGCTGTTCTCACGACCCCGGAACTTAGGCAGGAGTGGGATCCAGCGGTCGAGGGCTCCCACTTGGTTGAGATGTTCGACCACAGGACGAGGATATCTAAGACTCAGTTTATGCTAGGATGGCCAGCCAAGTGCGTGTTTTGTTCTGTTCTTCTAGTGCTGACACTCAATTACTCGGAAAAGTCCAAGGGACACTGTTACGATTTCTAGGTTGCACCAAGATGCTTCCACCATCATAGACGTCACAACTTCTTTACCCCGCTCTGCTGATGAACCTGCATATGTCAGACCTTCTCCGCCTTACGTTCGATCACACGTTGCGCGTACGTTCCTAGTTGCTTTAGCGGTTTTCCTGACAACTTCCACGTTCGTTTTAGTATTTGCGTGGTGCATCCAATACAATCAGTCCCCCTCTACTATACTTACCTCTCCAACCGATGCACTCAGAAAACGCCTTTCGACCGCTCTTCCACGTCTCCGGATTACGTGTTTTTGGCAACACGACCTTCGTGCTTTATGGAATTTTGGCTCCACGGCCACTGTCTCCCAACAACTCTGTACTATGATCTTGGGTTTGTACAAGGTTGTTAAGAAACGTGGGTCGAAAGTTCCAATGCTAGCTGGCTACGGATATGGAGTCGGCGTTGAAAGGGTTAGATTTCAGCTCGATCGACAGGCGTTGACGGTTGAATATTTGATACACCTTGAAGAGGATGGCGGAGACGGGGTCAACAGCACCCAGAATCTTGACGAACTCCATGAGCGCAGAAGACTCACTCGCTCTGTCGAATTCCTTCTTTCTGCTTCCGAAGGCTGGGACGTTCAAGTTACGACTAAGGCGTCATCAGAGAGGGTCGAGAAGCTTCCTTGGACCGCAGTGGCCATGCGTGGCAAACCTCCGCCTCCTACTCCAGGAGGTATAGTTAGGCCACTTGAATTAACCATATTTCGGATCATGCATTCTTCACTTCCCGACGCGCATTCTGTCCTCAAGGTCCGCGTCGTCCTCGAGCTTTCTGGCCCTTCAAGTGGGATTCGGCTCAATGGTCTCCCACAAACCATTCAAGTAGTTGAAGAACGCGACCCCGGCTCCATGTTCGCGGCCCAGCAACAGCTCTTGCAAGATGCGTCAAGTATAGCTGATGCGAGCTTCCAGAGCTCGTCTTCTGTGAGCTCAGTTGGGACTATTGGGAGCATACCGTCTCCGTTGAGGCCGCCTATCGGGAAGGAGGGTGGGGAGAGATCCGTAGTAGCGGAGAGATCGATCCTGTCGAGGGTAAAGCGAAGTTATATATACTTCTCTTCACTGCTGCAAGAGCCAGAAGCCAAATGGAAAAGAAGTTAGTTTCGTATTATCTATCCTATGCAGACCAGGACTGACACTTAGTTTTAGCTACTGAAGCCAGAGGGGTATCAGTAACCCAACTCGATTCTATCGATCCAACCCTTGTGGTGTATCGCGCCGAGGCAACCTTCGTTGGATTGGGACTGTGGGACCTTTACGGCGCTCTCGTATCACCGGGAGCACGCGCTTTCTGGGACAAGCAATACGACGATGCAATTCTTCTTGAAGACATCAACGAACTCACAGAGCTCTGGCATTTCAAGACGAAACCTGCATGGCCTGTCTTGTGTGTTCAAATCTTCATCTCTTCGCTGGACCAGTCGCTGATACCACTAATCCGCTAGCGGGCGAGATACCGTCCTTCTCAAGACCGTGTACAAGTCACCCACGACGATCCATGTTTTTTCCTTTTCCGCAGACGATCCATACCTCTTTCCATCTCTTCCACCCGCCGACCCATCTTTTATTCGAGCTCAAGTGGACTTGCAGGGTTGGGCCATCGAGGCCCTTTCCCCATCCACGACTCAGCTCACGCTACTTGAACAATC
Organism: Phylloporus cf. nigrescens; assembly: GCA_038094575.1. Taxonomy (NCBI): domain Eukaryota; kingdom Fungi; phylum Basidiomycota; class Agaricomycetes; order Boletales; family Boletaceae; genus Phylloporus; species Phylloporus cf. nigrescens. The sequence goes on along the minus strand of JBBPTW010000030.1, from coordinate 38,779 downwards.
CGATCCTAAGGGATGGAGCAACAAAGCGAGCACGATTCCCGCCCAGATGGTGGGTGCCGTCGCGGGGGTCGGTGATTTCGTCATCAAGTGTGGAGGACCACCTGTTGTGACGAGGTTGGCTGGGGCCAGGGCACTTGAGACGCGCTACGACCACGAAAAGGGTGTGTTAAAGGTTGCGTATGAAAGCTCAGAGGGGAGGAAAAGTTGTTTGAATGGGATTAATGGTGCCAGTGGATCTCTGGCATTCACAACTATGGGCGCACGCGCAAACAGGGAAGAAGGAACGGCCCTCAATACTTCTGTGACGTCCACAACGACAGATGTTCACACTATCGAGTGCGAGATACGATGCGATCTGGACACTTGGGCATCATCATCATCTCTCGATATCGTCGTCGACCCACCTCCTCAATGTGTGACAGCGCTACGACGTCACCGTCTCTCGTCACTTGGCGGGGGGCTCTGGCTAACCTTTACCCACGACGCTGTTTTCTCATCTGACGAGCGTTTACTGGCGATCGTGCGACGTGGACCAATGAGCTCGGCTCGGGATAAGGGCGTGGTGATGGTCAACGGGACGCGTGTGACCGTGGACGTGGAGGAACTCTCGGAGACGGAGATTAAAGTCCTCAGCAAGCGGAAACGAGTCAAGCCTATCCGGGTCCCCCTTGACCAGCCGCCGGTGGTCAGTGCCATACGTCGACGACGCGCCGAGTGGGACGCCGACGGAGCAACAGCGCCCGAGGCGAGTCATGAGAGCATGACTGCACCTAGTAGTGCTGAGTCCTCGAAGCCTTCAACTCCAGGCCCTCCAGAACTCAAGGTATTGACTTCTGCAGCTGCTTCTTCGTGGTTGTCAGCTCCCAAGTTCTCCAGCCCACTGGCCGGTCTTTGGTCGAGCGCCGTAGAGCAGGCGACAAACACAACACAGAACGCGGTCGCTGCGTTGTCTCCTGCAAGTGGCACCACTGAGGCCACTCCTCCATCCGCATCCAAACCACCCATGCAGCATGTCGCTGAGGCACTGCACTGGCTTCGAGAGCTTCAGACGCAACCTGAAGAGGATTGGACGCTCGTCAGCGACAAAGGGTTCTCGGTCAAACGCAAAGTCTTCCCCGAGATTTCCCCCCTCATACCCGTCCACAAAGGCGAAAAGGTTATTGAGGGCGTGTCGGCCGAAGAAGTCTCATCCATCATCACTTCCTACGAATGCCGCAAAACGTGGGACGACCGGTTCGCATCTGCGATCATTCTTGAGCAATTTGGAGCGAGATGTCATACAGCGTTCCTAACTTCCAAAGGCGGGTTTCCATTTAGGGATCGTGGATATCTGGTCGCATCCATGTTGGCAAGATCGAGGTTACCACCTCCACCAAACTTGGACAGGGAAATTGGCGTTGGGAACCCAACAAACGAATCTGGGTCATCACAAGACACGCGCATCGTCTTCTTCTGCGTTACTGCCTCTTTCCACCCTTCATCTGCAGCAGCGTTCAGTCCAGCAAAGTATAACCCGTATGTCTATCCCCTCGGGCGTGTGTTAATCGACGGGTGGGTCCTTGAGACGCTCGATCCATATACAAAAGAAAACTACGCCATCCCCTCGACAAGAGTGACCAGAGTTGTTGCGGTCGACCATGCTGGGAGTATTCCCGTGGCCGTCAATTCGATGATGAACGCTGGGTTGGCAAGAGCTGTGAGTGCCGTGGAAGCGCGCATCAAGGGAACATCGCCTCTGCCCCTGGTGAGACTACCAGCCGCAGGGTTGGTCTTATCGGAGCAGAGGGTTTCGGGTACAACTATGGAGGCAGTCTTGCCAGCCGGTCTGGGCGGTCCGTCGGCAACGTGGAAGGCAAGGAGGAGGGATGAACAGAGGACATTGGTTTCGAGTCAGTATAACCCTGCGGAGAAAGTGCATACCACCTCGATCCTCCTAACCATGACGGCGGCCGGCTTGAACACCAGCGCCAGTACTATCAAGGCAGATGACTCGACGCCGAAGACGAACAATGGTGCGACCACCTCACCAGGTAGCACGCCCGATGCTCAGGCCTTAAGTCGTACGGAACTCCCTTCGTCGTCATCAACATCCAATGATCATGGAATCTCCTCTGGGTCTGTACGTTCCTCTTCTGGCGAGAGGATCAAACCATCGTCTTCTGTGTTTACTGTCAAAGGCGAGCTCAAACACTCTACGGATCTCGTCGTCGCCGAGGTAGTGGTCGACACGAAGCTCTATCCTGAAGGTTACGATGTAGGGATCACATCGACAGTGCAGGACGGGATAAAACCCATTCCCTTGGCTTCGTTGTCAAATACAGGTACCAGTCCTACCCCAAACACTGGTACCCTACCCATATCGACTGGTATATACACCGTCCCCGCATCTCCCCTGCATTCTTCGGGATTGAATGCTGACAGACCTCCACGTCACTTGATACGCTTGATGCTACCCACAGCGCAGTATCAGATATCCACTGTCCAAGATCCTTTGACTGGCGAAACCCGTGGCGGTCTACCGAGGCCGCAATGGTACCTGGATCTGCAAGACAAGGGTTTTATCGTACAGGTGGACATCCGACCGCTGGGTGGCGCCAGTGGGAATAGTCAGACGACGTCGAAGTCGAGTAACGCAAGGAAGAACGGTGGTTTCATCGCAAAGGTGGACGGTATGGTGGTTGGGGTCGCAAACGAGAAGGAGTCTCTGACTGCGCTCGGCCGCGATGAGCTGCAGGACGACAGGGTGTCGAGGATGCTACTTTTACAGAGGTGAGCGCTGGGTCCGAGTGGGGTTCATCTGAGTTAATAATATACAATACTCTGTCAGGTGCACTGACGACGACGAAGGGGTGTTCCCTGATGAGCTTAAGATGCCGCTCGGACGTGCGAATTGTATGCTGGATGACGCCGCCGCCGTTGCTCCCGCTGTTGACGCGAACAGCAGTTCCACGACCCAAGAAGAGAGTAGTCCACAGCAAAAAGCTCCCGATACATTACATACTCCGGTACGCATACTCCTGGCTTGTAGTTGGAGTCTTCTGACGGTGTTTGTGTCACGCAGGATTCTCCCGAGAATGGAACCGCAGTGCGGACGCACGCTCCCGCTGCTACGTCAGGCGGCTTGTTTAGTTTCTTGAATACCTACCCAAACCCTCTCACGCGTTGGACGACGTCCGTCCAGAATAATTCCCCGTCACCCTCTCTTTCGTCATCTCGTCGGTCTTCTGGGACTATCCCCAAGGTGCCAGGGGAACTTATTGAAGCTGAAACACGCGAACCTGAGACCTCGCTAACGTCAACGTCAACAACAACGATGCCGACATCGCGGTCCCAAAAGACGTACCCATTATCCATCATTCTCGTCGCAGCGCTCATCGCGTTTTTGATCGGGTCTCTACTTCGGTCCCTCTTGTCTCCCGCGGATTTCATTTACGTTGTGACGGACATCAAAGACGCAGAGGAGGTGAAGGCTGGATGGCGCGAGATTCGCAGGCTCGTGGAGGTCAAGTATATCGTTGGTGGATGGGACTTTCAGATAGCGGTCGTCCGAAGGCATTGAAGTTTTTCGCATTCGAATGACAGTCGGACGCGAACCATACTAATCAAAACATTGATGGCGGGTTTCATGAATTTTTTTTCCTGTTATCAGGCATGGTAGATGCACGCAATTTTTGTATAACATGCATACTCCCGCACAATATTTTCAGCATCACAAACTTGGATAATCTCAGGTTGCCTTTGTGGTTGATGTGGCACCATGCCGACTCTTGGAGGGAACACAAGAACTTGTGACGAATGATGCAAAATGCTCATTTTTGGCCTGAAGGCATGACATCGACTAAACCATCAAGGTATGTCTCGTGACCCTTCGAAGCCTTTCTTATTGTTCACGAATGCATGTGTCCTAGCCCAATTAGTGCGTACGCCCACAGCAGTTCTGAACCGGCGCGTTTCTGAAACATTTCATCATAACGCGTCCCGCAGCTGCAACATGGAAGCCCACTCACTCCTGCCGCATTAGTAATAGGTCGTTGCGAGTGCGACCATCGCGGCCGCCGCAGTGCGCATAATATGCGGTTGCTTGAAGCCGCCGCGGTACCATCATTGCACCAGTGACCCGAGAACGTTCCGGCCCTGTTGAGGTTTGACGCTGAGAAAAGCCCAGGAGAATGTTACAGAAGGACGCTTTTTCCATCGCAGAGGGTTCCACTGACCCGGGCAAGAGCTTCCTCGGCATGAAATGACTAACAGGCAGGAAGCTCCTCGACAACCGCAAGCGATGTCATGATCTGAGCCCAACCGAGACTAGAAGAGACGAACTCGGGCCCCGGAGTCCGGTCCGCTCTGTTCCACGAAATCGCGTGGAAGAAGGGATGCGGCTATGTGCTGACATGTGTCAACTAACCGGTGCTAACTTAACTTCAATGGCATCAGTGCATCCGAGCGAGTCGTTTCCTTTGCATGGTTATACCAGAGCGTGACCTGAAATGACCCTGGATGCACGATTCGCCCCTGCCGGTGATCAGTGTTATTCTGGAGATTGCAGGCTCCTTCATATAGTCACATGCTCAGAAGACCATGGCGCACTACCAAACTGCAACAGCCTTTCTCCGTGACTTATGCTTCCGCGCCTGCAACATGAATTACTGCGCTTGGGTTCGGGAGTAAACCCTCGCATGTATCAGGCTGGCGCCTATTCTTCTGGTAAGGCTTTTATGGTGGTAAAGGCAACTGAATTCCGCCTGGATCTCATCGACTCTTCGCAAAGGCGCTTCTCTGGTGTTGGTAGTATGGGACCTTGTTCTCAGTCTAGACCGTGAGGTTGATCACATTTGGCTGTGAGTCATTACGAAGGAAGGGGAGCTACTGAACTCAAACCTATTTGGTCAGGGGACCGTGCCGGGGCCACGTCAAGTGGATTTACCTTTTCTCAAGGTGGTTTGGATTGCTGAGTCAATTGTCAGGCTCGTTACTCTCAAAACCTGCTCTGCGTGTTAATTCCTATTCCAGTTCTTTTCACCTCTGGGTCCACTTCGTGGAGGTACTCGCTCCCACCCCAACGTCAATTTGCCAGGCTTTCTATATTTTCGAAGCAGTTTGTTTCCAGCTCTTGCAACTATCCCTTGATGCAATTCTCATCCTTCGCAGTAAGTCGAGTGAACTTGACGCTACCAACTCAGAATTCGTTGATATAACTTCATTAGTTTGCGCACTATACCAACAACGTCGCCGTTACATCGCACTCGCATTCGCCATGGTACTTTTTGAGTTTTTGATGTCGATCATAACACAGGCGATATCGATCCCTAAATCCACCGTTGGCGGTAGATGCTCCATACTTCACACCCCGGCAATGACCTTATGCTTGGGGATTGGCCTGATTGTCTCGCAAAGCGTTTTATTGGTTTTGATATATCGTGGGAAAGCCCTCTTGCAGCCTGTCGCCAGACGCAGCAGACTTATTGTTGTCGTAGTTCGAGATGGGTTTCTTGTGTTTACAGCCATCATCGGTAGGTCTCGTGCATCTGTGCCATGGTAATGTGACGATTAGCGCTCTTTCCAGGTGTCGCATTGCTGTGTATTTTCTACCTTCTGCTCGATCAGGTCTTTATCAACGTTTTCTGGCCGTAAGCGTCTTGGTGAATCCCGACAGCCGGCCATGACTTACTTCTAATTATAGATGGATGTTGGCGATGCCCGCTATCCTGGTACATGACCACTGTATTATCTCATGCAGTATTAGACCTTGCTGACTTTGGTCCAACAAACAGACCCCCCGCATAATTTTGAACATGCAGACGATGACCAAGCCGACAGAGACCGTACTAGAACTAACGACTAATCTTGGTGCCGTACAAAATAGCGAGACGGAACCTCCGAGTACACGGGAGGTGACTATAATTTGCGAACAGTATATGGACTCAGCATAAGTACATACCCACATCTTGTATTATTTAGATAGAGGCACCAACAAGACGTTCGTATTTGGGTCAGTAGATCAACGTGGTCACTTAACAATCAGTCAATCTGAATATGTAGGATTTCATCGTACCAATTTTGGCGGGACCTTGCTTTCCGATTCTGACTGTGACAGGGTCAGCGTGGCTTGTTACTTCCTAACATCGTGGTCCTGTCTCGGGAGGTTCTAATTTGCTGAGGCGCAGCAATGAACTTATCTGCAGCCACTGGCAGTATTTATCGTAAACCGATCTCGTAATGTGCGGTGATCGTCAGCTCGGGCACTCTTAGTGAACCTTGCGGCGGTGGTCCACGTGATAAACACGTTGACCGTTGACAAGAGTCCGACTTGAGCAACTGCAATACGAAGGATTCTCCTCCGCTCCCGGCACATCTTGTTCCAGCTTCCCGCTCCTACTACTGCGCAGAGCTGACACCGACGTGACAAAGGGCAGCTATGCGTATTGTTTCATTTCCGTTGGGCACCGTGACCCATAGACTCGGAAGTGAACGTGAAGAAGCTCTTCGAGGATGTTCATTGAAGGGAGCTAGCGTCCGACCATCGGCCCTTGAAGCTTGACTACCGGTCACGGTACAACAAAGTGTAACCCCACGCGGTATTGGCTCTCTCAACTCCGATGGGCGTTACGCCCGCAGAAGCGGATGGAACGGCTTCGAAGATGGTCCGAGTTATTCAATGGTGGAACTCAGGTCCGATTATCGTATCACCGATGATACTGCATGGAGATTTCCGGGCGCGTCTCTGAAACACCGCCGGGGCCAGTCCAGAAGGCCTCAGGGTTGAACACGCCACATACACATTGGTAGCCCCCCAGGTCACCGCAACAAAGCAGTTGATACTTGACAGTTGAGGAGTGCCGCTGACTTGAGCCTTGCATGTTCACTGCAGGCGAACGTGCGTCATCAAGGGATAACGCACGGATAATATAGGTAATCATATCATTAATGAGGCCCTGCAAATTATGCCGCAATATCTGCACACCATCTCGACATTGGTCTAGCCTCTATGTGGTACAAGACCGGGTACCTACACACGGGTTCCTGGCAATTTTCCGGCCAGCTGAGGTCTTTAGCTAGCGGGACATAGGCTGAAGTCGGTTCCCACTCCCGCGACGCGATCAGCTGTAATCCACGCGATCTGAGACCACGGAGCGTCTCAACCGAGGCGTTGGCTGGCGTAATTTGTCATCTAGCCAGCATTAACCCAATCATACTTGGGGCCGCGTGGAGGTGCTTCTCTTAACGAGGATGTAAACCTAAAACCACAATTATGTACTCACCTTTGGACAGGGTACGTTATGGAATGGATCATAAATGGGGCGGGCATCCTGAGGATCCTCGCATCCTTTCTTCCCTCCACAATACTAGCGCGTAGCATATCCAAATGACCAGAGGACTAGTTCTCTGCCCCAAATTGCCATAACATCTCGTATTTCATGCTTCGAGGCCAACCACACGGTTTACTATCTTCGGGTCCGCCGGTAGACCCACGCATATATCAGGCCACTATCCTTTCTTCCAGTGAGCCTTTTTCTACACCGGTAGACTCGCAGGTCCTGGCGCCGCGTTGACTCGCATAAAGTAGCTGCCGCGACATTGGTTGTATGGGATGCCACCCTCACTTTGGACTACGAGGTAGACTACATATGGCAGTGAGTTTCTATCTCAATGTTGAAGTTTTTGAATTCGTTCCCTTGTTATGGTTCACAGGGGATCTCGACGAGCACATGTCAAATGGATATACCTTTTTGTAAAGTGGTTTGGGTTTATTAACCAAGTGTCCGGCTGGTCATTTCCTCAAAAATTTGATCTGCACATTAACTCTTTTTCAGTGGTATTTTGATTTGGCGGAGCTTCATCGCGGCATGTCTTCCTGCCCCGCTGCCAACTTGCGAGGCCTTTTTTATTCTTGAAGCCATCACTTTCCAGTTATTACAGTCGTGTCTGTATGCGGTTCTGCTTCTCCAAAGTAAGTCATTTAATTCGAATTCACAGTCCATTGAAACAATGGCATCAGTACGGGCCGTGTACCAACAACATCACGGATACATTGCATTCGCACTTGTTATTGTATTTCTCGAGATGCTTGCGTCGATCGTAACCCCGACCATTTCAGTCCCCAAATCCATCGTCGATGGTGCATGCATAATAGTTCATTCACCGGCGACGATCACGTGCTTAGGGATCGGCATGATGGTCTCGCAGATCGTCTTGATAATTCTGATATGTCGCGGAAAGGCGCTTTTGAGACCCGTCGCTAGACGCAGCAAGCTGATGACTGTTGTCGTTCGAGACGGGGTGCTCGTACTTGGCGCGGTAATGGGTATGTCTGATGCACCTGCGCATGGCACTCTAATGATCACACTCGTGCCAGGCATAGTATTAATATCCTGCCTCTACTTTCTGTTTAATCAGGTCGTCATCAATATTTTAATTCCGTCAGTGGATCTGTCGGTCTCTGAGGTTTTGGTTATGCCTTGACTATGATCCGTTTCCATCCCAGGTGGATTCCAGTTGTCCCTACTGTTCTAGTGCGTGGCTGCATTTTCTCGGATGGGGTGTGGAGCGCAATAACCTATGCTGAACGAACAGACTCCCCGAATTATCCTTAACATGCAAGTGGCGGGAGGACCAACAGAAACCATACTAGAGGAATTCACGACCCACCTTGGCACAGTACCAAACAATGAGATGCAACTTTCCACTATTTCCCAGATGAACGAAGCGGCTGAGATTTACGAGGAGGTTAGGGATTCCCCATGAGTACCTTATTTTGTATCATGATACGGATGAGGGTGATAGCCGGGCGGGACCCCTCCGGAATCAGACACCGGTGTATATTGAAGCACGCTTTACGCCCACTGGACACCGCCTCGGAAGGCTGGCTTCCACCCATCAGACACGACCGGATCCTATTTGCGAGTGTATCATCAGGCATCCAGGAATGTCCCTTGAAACATCTCAATACGAGGGCAGTGCCCCATCCCTTGCCCGTCTCAAATCTCGTGCGGATCGTCTCACACTCTTCCATCCTTCAGTCGTAGTGACGGACGTCCAGCGTACCTTGCATTCACGCATCTAGGGCCGTACTGGCACGGCCGTAACTCACTGGATAACATCTTTTTGTTGTATGCAATGACCCTCACGCTTCAGCCTGACTCGGGCTGATTCCTACGTATACGTCGCTCACAGTGGGGATTCGTATAGTTCAAGGCTGAGTAGAATATGGACCCGGGAAGCAGACGATGGGGATCCATGTGATACCTCTGGCAGCGACGCGACCTGGGTATGGTCATCAGAATGCATATAATTGAGCTCTGACTGTGGGGCTTAGATGAATTTTTTCGCATCCTCGCTCCTGTCAAACGACGGCGCCACCGCCGTGAAGAACTTTGCCTTCCCTGGGCATACTGTGAGGTCTGATCTTGCTGGCCAGCTGGCTCAGTATTTCGAGCAATCCTCCAAAGATACGGAGCTTCCAAGTGGAGAAACTACGTTTGGTAAGACCTATGGGATAACACCGTCGTTCGAGACCCAGTCGAACATCTCTTCAGTCCTCTTTCTCGGCATCAATGACTGTGGGGCAGCGTACGAGGATCTGCCTCCCCTGATCGAGGTCCTCTTTGACGCCATTCGCCGGCTATATGTTAACGCAGCTGCGCGTAACTTTATCCTTGTGGATGTGCCTCCAACCGACCGATCTCCAGCGGCCCGTTGTTCGTGCATTCGCTGGCAACTGAAACCGACTGTTTCTTACTCGGCTTGTTTTAGGGGCCACCACCACACTCGTGAGCCGCATTGAAGAATGGAACCGGTCGCTCGTGACCCGTGCCATGGAATTTGTTTCTAACGACACAGAGACCACGATACTCGTTTTTTCGTGTCATAAGGTCCTTTCGGAAGTCCTTGACGAACCAGGTGCGCATGGCTTTGCTGAGAATGCAAAGGGGGCCGTGGGACAAGGTATTTGGCAAGATACTCTACACTTGACTCCGGCGGTCCATAAAATTATCGCGAGTCGCATGTCGAGCGCCCTGGGCGTTGATTAGAGTTGTCTATCCAATGTAGTTGCACTACTAAGTAAATTCGTCTACAATGCACGTGACCCACGTGGCTTTTCGCTTGACCACGATGTCGGTCGAAATTGTCCCAGTGACAGATGGACGACCCATTCCGACGTGTAGACCCTCCTTGATGCCCTTCCACATATCGTACACTGGACCTGCCCCCGTTTCTCGATACTTTCGTCCCAGACCTGCCCCCCCGTCGTTGGCTGCTTTGTGCCCACGATCCTCAAGTGCTGCCACGCTAGTGGCAAGTTCGTCTTCGGCTTCCATACTGAGCGAGGCAAACACTCTCGCAGCGGGGTCATCCACCACGTCCGTAGCGCACGAAAACGAGTGTGGAGGCAATGGGTCATTTTCGGTGACAACGGAGCGGACAACCACGGAAGACGTTGAGATGGCAGTGGACTCTCCCCAGCCTGCTTCTGGTGCCGCGCCACTCGACAAGTCATCCACACTGACCAGTGCTTGTACACCAACTCCAAGAAATCCCGAACGTTTTGTAGCCGCGTTTCGGGGAAGACAGATGTATGGACAAGCAGTAGACATACCGAGTGGATTCGGGGGGCTTATTCTACGAGCACTGCCAGGCTCAAAGGGCAAAGACAAGGAAGACGCGATCAAGGCCAAGCCAAAGTCAAAAACACGTGTGATGTCGCGTCGGTCTAGACGCATAGCAGCAGATAACGTTGACGATGAACCTGGTGGAGCGGTGGATGAAGATTTCAACAGTGATCTACCACTGCCAACAAGAAAATTGGAACCTCTATCCACATTTAGTTCTTTCACGCTCTGGACGCCGGATAGACCCCTTGATGAGGGGGGCGATGAATATGTAAGGACACTGGCAGAATGGACTCGCCTGGCGACCGAAGTGAGTTCTGTTTAGTGCCTGTTTCATAGCCTTCTTTTGTGACCCTTCATTCTGTTACTTAGATACACTCATACGACGAATGAGAGATGAAGGAACGTCAGGCGAATGAAACTATTTTCTGACTAGTTCATCCGTTGATACTTGCACAGCCCTCACGTCCACGCGATACCATCAACATCCATACAGACATTGCTGACCGAGAATACCCCTGAAACACATACTTGTATAGCTAATGTGTTGCACCCCATTAATCGATCTCAGATCTTTTGCGGGCGTTGGAGATGGTCTACATTTCCGACTTGATTACCCCGAGCTGGCGGTGTATACTCAGACTAGTTATACCTGAATAGATAATCCGACAAAATTACAACTGAACTGACAACTGACAGTCTGGATTTGGAATTGTTTCGGGCTGGGCAGGGCACATCGCCGGTGGCACCCTTCAAAAACTAAACACGACGACCAGTTGATCCTATTTACTACGCATTCCCGTCCTTCCAGTCATTCCTTGTCGTCATTCCTTGCAAGGTGCGTCCTCATCAAAGCTCAGATACGCTAACGACGATAAGCTCACAATCATTGTCACTTTTTTAGACACCCGATCGAGGCTTTCGTAAAAGATGTTTACCGCAGTCACGCCGCTTTTGATTCTTCTCGCCGCCGCTGCCACTTCGGTTCGTGCAGACCCCGATCCCAACAACCCTGGACCAGGTGATGTCTTTATTGAAGGACAACCCTGTTCAGTTGGTTGGAATATCGACCCTACCGGCATTTGGAAGACCATGAACATCGACCTCATGACAGGAGACAACTTTAACATGATCTATCTGGCCAGTACGTCCCGTCCACTCGTTGCGATACCTCGTCTCAGTTGGGGACACGCTACCCGTCAATTCGAATAGCCGTTGCCACCGTCGACGGCACCAATCCGAACAAGAACACCTTCTCGTTCACATGCCCTCAGGTCAGTGCACCGCCCTCACTCCCAGCACCGGCCATCTACTTATCGACCGCGCTCACGTACGACGCGACCCTGTATCCCGGTTCTAGGTTACTCCTCATTCCCCCATTTACTTTTACCAGTTCTCCTCCTCGGCTGCCTCGAACAAGACGTGGACGGGGCGGTTCACCATTACCGATTCTGCGTCGCACGTTGAAAAGCCTGTGAATACAACTCAGCCGGATGGGCAGCAGATCCCGTGGGGGACGGGCGCGTTGGTGAATGGGTCGATGTCTTCTACTGCTCCCACGGTCGGCGCGACGCCCACGTCCACGCAGGCTTCAAAGTCTTCTGGTAGTGTGGCGGGTACGAGCGCGTCTTCTTCTTCCGCGTCTTCTGTCACCGGGGCGCCGGGATTGACTTTGACACCGACGACGGCGACGACGAGAACGCCTACAGTCGTCGTCGTGTCACTTACGTCGAGCGCGGCTGCGACGCCGAGCGCTGGTTCTACCACTAATTCAAACGGTGCTGCCGCGTTGGGTGTTTCAAGCACCGTCTTCCAGACCAGCCTCGCACTTGTGCTCACTGCGGTTGGATTCGTTGCGATGTTTTAGCCCACCCTGATCCTGTGTGTGACACGACTGCGTTGGCACCGTACATGCGTCATCACTCACTTCCGCTCGTTTCATTTGTGATCTGTTGTTTTTCTATCTCGTCCTGTTCCGCCGGTTAGTTGATATCTCGTATGTAGGCGTGTGGCGTTGTGGATGGAATTTCCTAGGTTCGATCTATTCTGGATTCTGGCTCGATACTGTCATTTACATGTCACTGAGGTAGAGCTATCTTTATTCATAATTATAGCGATGCTCTCGATGTCTCTTCTCATCCGCGCGTCCCCAACTTCAAACTAGCGAATTGTGGGTGTCAGTGGTATGCAGCAAGAGGGGGAAAGAAACGAACCTTCTCCAGGTAGGAGCCTGACAGTCTCCATGAGCTCAACCCACCTCTCGTCCTCTTGCCAGGCAATGGTCTGATCTTCCCTCAGCGTGAGCGATTGATTAGGCGGCCGCGTTGGTTTCCCCTCGCGCTCAAGAATCGCAAACTCGTTGTCAACAGCGTCCAGCCACGCGACTGCCACCCCCTTCTGTTCAACACTCAAACTCGGCATACGAAGTACCCAGAAACAACGATCCGTGCCGTGCGTAACAAACCCTGTCGACCAGCTATGCATCAATCGTCCGACGCCCCCGAGGCACATGCGGTACTCACCTTTCGGCCGTACCTGTTCAGGCGTCCACCGAATGTTGTACCTAAACACCGGAAATCCCGCCGCCCAAAAATCGCGCGCGAACATCCGCACAGGTATGTGTACCTGTCCCGCGCTCAGTACCTCTCCCATCCGTCTTTCCGCCTCCGCCGCCTTCTCTTCGTCCGGGCCCGGCTGTCGCTTGAGCTCAGGGTACCGGCACACCAGCCGCGCCACGATATCCCGCGTATAGTACCGCAAAAGATTGGGCACAACGTCCCCGAATCCCCGAACGGGATGTGCGATCGCGTACAAATACCACTCCTCAGAGAGGTCCCCGATCGCGATATGAACCAGACCTTTGGCGCGGAGACTGCGCGCGAGGGCGCCGGTGCGTTGCCAGGTCATTGGGTCGGGCGACGTGGGGAGCCAGGTGCCGTCGAGGCAGCCACGAAAGGTTCCGTTCTCGGTTCCGATTTGGTCAGTTTCGATCACGTGGAGGAGGGTGGTGGGTGGGACGCGGGATGGGTCGCGGAGGGTCGCGAGGGTCGTCGGTGCGGTGGGGTCGAGGTTGAGGGCGCGACAGAGCGCTTCGTATTGAGGGCGGAGCTCTGCCGGAGTCTTGGGCGTTGTGCTGTGTGCCAGGGAAGAGCGTTCGTGGATGAAGTTCGAGACAGGTCTAAGATATACGTACAGCATCGCATTGGACTGGAGAATGGCAGATTTGATGGGGGATTTCTGACCCTCGGGGAGGTGAGATATGTGATGGAGAATTTGGTGGACGGAGTGGGCGCCTTGGACAACTGAGCTACCCTCCCCATACTGTATTTGCATTCTTATCACTCACCAGCCGATAGTCCAGAGAGCTGGACATTTGCAGGGTCACCTATGTACCAACTCTTTTAAGTCCCATATGTGACCGCCATCCAGGAATGATCACCTCCGAACGCCTCGATATTCTCCTGAATCCACTGCAACGCGAGCCATTGATCCTTGAATCCAAAGTTGCCATCGATCCTGGGCTCATCGCATGCAAGGAAACCAAACACGGAAAGGCGGTATCCGATATTGACCCAGACCTCCGAACGTTCTTGTGCGATGTATTGCGCCTGAGAACTGAGCGAGTGTGGAGAGCCAAACTGAAGGAACCTAAGGGTACAGATCGATTGACCGTGGTGCCGTGACTGGGGAGAGCGACGCTTACCCTCCGTGAATGTAGACCTTGACGGGAAATTTCGAGTCGCGCGTGAACGACGATGGGGATAAGATATTCACAAAAAGGCTGGTACGCGTGTCAGCTAACTAGATGGAGATAATTGGACCCATCAATTTACGGGTCTTCCGAGGGTTCGCCGAAACCTTTCCTATCGACTGGAAGGGTTCCTGGCGAACAAGTCGGTCACCATGCCAGACGGCCGCGAGAGCTGACTGCACCTGCTCCTTGTCCATCGTTGGCCGGCTGATAGCAATCTACGTTTAGAGTGAGTCCTGATGTGCATTACGATTCGTGACTCCATCTCACGCCTGGTTTCGTAGACGTACTCCTTGTTTTCATAGCAATATCCTTCTGGCAGTGGTTGCGGGTCCGTGAATCGTATGGGTGGCAGGGCATAGGGAACCTCTGTAACCAATTTAGATATCTTGGTTTAGTTCTACGTGCTCACGTACCAAGGAATACGGTTGAACCGTTGAGTGTCCGGCCACCCGTAATCGGCCCATACTTGGTCTGGACGATGACGCTCACCCCCGGCTAGAGTTCCTGGGGTATATGGGGAGTAGACATCGTTGCTTTACTAGCCCTTATCAGTGATATGAACGAATCACCAACATCCTTCTGCGTCACGTCAATTCACGTCACCCCCGGGCCACGTCACACGTTAGCATGGGCACAGTTCTTATATTGGATCATTCCAAGAAAGTTTGACATATCATACAGCTTCAGCGTCTGAACGCGCACGTCGTCAGTCAGTCCCGTAGTACTATCCTACACCAAGCTAGCCTTAGTCGTGTGTCAAGCCTCATCGACTTTCTGCTTCATATAGCCCTTGGGCATCTGAGCGCCTTCGGGGGGGTCTACTCTGGATCGGAATTCTTGGGACATCTCATGCAGCGTCGCCCATTTGACATCATCGTGTGTGTTTACCCACTCGATGAAGCGTTCCTAAACATACACGTGAGAGGGATATGAAGACAGCTAGCAAGAATTTACCAGCATCAAAAGCACTTGTGGATGACTGTCAATTATTCAGCCTCGTCTTTCCATATGTGCCGTGAACGATTCCTCCTTACCCGCTCACATCAGGATGGATTGTAATCGGAAAGATGAAGCTTTCCTCCTCCCTATATTCAGATCAGATTCAAAACTGAAAAATACACGAGAATATCCTACCTGTACAGGTACGTGAACGTGTCCTTCCAGAGTTGTTCTACATTTCGTGTGCTCACCTGATGACACGATCGTGTCAGATACGCGATAATGTCCGAGTCAGCTAAACATATGTACCCATCCATGCGAGTTCGGATTAGACTTGATGAACCTATGGCGAGTCCGTAACGGTAACCCCTCCGAATGGTCCGACTCACATCATTGGGGGTAAATCGTCCAAGTACCTATTGACATACGACGGAAGCGATCAGGACCTTCCAGATCTTGGAACAGAGAGACGCACCAATTTGCGGGAATTTCTACAAGCCCAGTTTCCTTTCCTTTCGTCAAGGGTTTCATCCAGGTCTCTGCTTTCGCCGAGTAGTTGATCTTGGTCCAGTGATCTTCATCTCGTAGATAGTACGCCTGAGAGCTGGAAAGACTCAGATCTTGTGAACAGGACGTCAGGAATCCCCGACTCACTCGCGGGCCATATTAGAATGGTCTAGTGCAGTGACAATGAATCAGGAGCAAGAGGGACACAGAGAAGGACAGAGCTCAACCATATTCAATACCCTTCTCGAGAAGTAACCTTGTGCCCTCCTTGCTTACTTCCCACCACGGCGCTGCGCTTCCCTTGGGTGGCTCTCCAAAATTGAAGTCTGTGAGGAGTTTGTAGGTATGGTCTAGAATGTCTCGTTGTTGCTCAACGGACATTGATATAGGATTCTATATGAAGAGATAGGGAATATAGCAGGTCCATAGGGTGCTGAATGTACTCGCCTCATGGGAGTACCCGTGAAGTCCTCTATGTACCGAAGGTCAACGAAATGAGCTGAGGAGTACGTGGTTACACACATTTCATGTCCAGCGTCGCGGACAGCCGCCATCTCCTTCGGGAATGTCTCCAAACTGTGCCCTATGCATATAATATATGAGACGAATGTGAGATGTCCACCATACTATGCACGCACCGGGGATGAACCACGTAGCGGTGATCCTGTACTTCTTGAGAAGCTTGAGGAGCCTGGGTACACCCACCTCGCCTGCATACATCCCCTTTCATGCTACGTATGAGAGGAGAGACCCAAGACAACACACTGGGATCGACGCACTCTGGAAATGTCGAGCGGAGAGTTCTCGCCTCCATAGGAACCAAGCCTAGACACCGTCAGGATACCCCCCCGCTGCTTCAGAGGGATACTCACCAACCAGCGACAGCGTCAACGTCGACGCCAAAGCCAATGAGGATCGTTCGAGGCATTCTGCAAAGTACGCTTCAAAGTTCAATGAAGCGACAGACAACCTGGCTCTAGGAGAACGACTGGTTCTGATGACGGAGGCGAAGATGGCTCCGAACAGTCTTGCCCGCTGGTGGTCATATATGGACTAGACGATGAGGTACCCCATGCTGTGGGTTTGCGCACAAGGTGGTGATCTGAAACAGGCTTCCTACATGACCTGGGGTCATGAAATCTCGTTGCGAGTTCGGGTTACCATTCGAACGAGGGCGTGCTTGTAGTAAGTCGGGAACTTGGAAGTTGACTCCGCTTCAACCCACAATGGCTTTGCGTCGTTCACTCGGGCGGTCGACGCGTTACATAGCGTCCAGACGCGCCGTCAGCACAATCCAGGACAACGCCGCCATCAACGCGCTCGTTCACATCTCTAACGATCCTCCTGTACATCACGATGGCCCCCTCTGTGGCATGACCCTCTCAATCAAGGACAACATTTGTACTGCTACCCTCCCAACGACGTGTTCGTCTGCCATGCTCGCCGGTGCGTCCTCCCCTTTCTTTGGTGAGACATTCGGGTACTCACGCTCGCCAGCAGAATATACCTCGCCGTTCGACGCGACTGCCGTGACACTCCTTCGTGACGCAGGTGCACACATCGTCGGGAAAGCCAACTGCGATGAATTTGGGATGGGGTGCGTCCGTTTCCATTCCCGACAGAGCGCTGAATGACCCACTCTCCACAGCTCGCTCAACACCAACTCTATTCACGGGCCGGTGGTGAACCCGTTTCGGCCTGCGAATACGGCAGACCGCGAGCGTAGGAGTGCAGGTGGGAGCTCGGGCGGGAGTGCGGCGAGCGTTGCGGCGGGAATGTGTACTGCGTGGGTGGTCTCAATATACTGCGGACTAGTCTCGTATTGACGGGCTACCAACAGCGCTTTGGGAACCGATACGGGCGGATCCGTGAGGCTACCTGCCTCGTACTGTGGTATCGTAGGGTTCAAGCCTTCATACGGTCTCATCAGTAGGTGGGTGAAGTCGTCTCGTTGCTGTAACTCTCTTGTGACGGACACTCGAGGGACCTAGGTGGGGCGTAGTTTCGTTCGCGGATAGTCTCGATTGTGTAGGCGTACTCGCTAGGTCTGTTGACACCGTCAAGGAGGTATTTGGTACGCGTCGAGCTCTGGTCTAGCTTGCTTGCACTCACGAATACTGCAGACATTGTATCAATGTACGATGCACGCGACCCAACCGCTGCACTCCCGGCACTCAGGGAGGAGGCCAGGTCGATCGCGGAATCGTGCCTCCCAAAATTGTTTTCAGGCGTCCAGCCCAACACGCTCGAGGGCCTCAGGATTGGGATACCCCAGGTAGTCATATTCATGTCCCGCCTTTTTCTGGTCCGCTAATTTTATCTCCCGTGTACAACGTGCAGGAATATTTTCCACTCGAGCTAGATCCTAGCATCACCCGCTCTCTGCGGACTGTTATCAAAGCCCTTATGGATGTCGGAGCGTCCATCCTGCCAGTCTCTCTCCCAGCGACACAGTACGCGCTCAGCGCATACTATGTCATTGCAAGCGCTGAAGCGTCTAGCAACCTCGCTCGGTTCGACGGGATTCAATACGGTTGGATTCTTTCTCCAACGGTTCTGGAGGATAAATGACGATGTTACCACCGATAGGTCTCCGCGTACCACCCCCTCCTGGAACCTCCTGCTCGAAGCCAAGCACCGTGTATGCGCACTCGCGTTCCGCTGGGTTCGGCCGAGAAGTTCAAAAACGAATCCTATTGGGGACGTACGCCCTGACTGCCGAGTGCGTGCCCTCCCAATTAGGCGGCGGAACTAACCACCACGACACAGCGCGTTCGACAACTACTTTTTACAGGCACAACGCGTGCGCGCGCGCGTCAAGGCTGACTTTGACAGGGTCTTTAGGCATCCGCGCGTACTCTTCACGTGCCCCCAGACTATCTCGCCCGAGGGGGGTGTCGACGTCTTGATCCATCCTTCGGCGATCCGCACCGCCCCGCGGTTGGTTGGGAAGCGGGATGACGGTGGGGAGGAGAGCATAGATGAGTACTTGCAGGACGTGATGACCGTTCCTGCGTCACTCGCTGGGTTGCCCGCACTGAGTGTCCCTGCAGGTCTCGGAGAGGACGGATGGCCCGTGGGAATGAGTATTGTTGGGCAGTGGGGGATGGACGAATTGGTATTCCGGGTTGGGTGTATGGTCCAGGGCATACAATTATTGAAGACGAGTTAGAACTCTAGAATACAAGTACGTCTAGCATTCCCACAATCTGGATCTCATAGCTAGGAATCCAGCTAATCTACCAAAAGGCATATTTGAGATATTACAGTGAACCCCTTCCACTCAGCCTTGCGGTTCTCAACCTCCTCAAGCTTTTGGGTGTATGCTTTTGGGTGTTCCTAATAATATCCCTGATCTCTTGTAGAATATCCCGGATTTCCTGTTGAGTGTCCCTAATCTCTTGTAGATCATCCTGGATCCGCTGATGACTGTCCCTAATCTCTTGTTGAGTGTCCCTAATCTCTTGTAGATCATCCTGGATCTCCTGATGAGTGTTGCGGATGACCTGTTGGGTGTCACTAATAATCTGCTCAGTGATGGGTTGGAATTCCTGAGTAGCGCTGTGTCGCTCAGAAGAACATTTGTTCAAGCTTCGAGCCACCTTCCCTTCATTGCTTTTTTTGTCTATGTAAACTCAACGCATGGAATACAATACCGGGCAGAGTGAAAGCAGCTTACCTTCGTGGTACCCCCCAGCCAATGGCAGGTCCCTACTTTTACCCTTGGGGAGGTTCTGGCTACTGATCCTGTTCCCCAGATAACCCCTATCTGCATTGCCGTTAACGGATTTGGCGAGGCGAGATCCTGTGTCTGAATGCATCATCTCGAAGCCCAGATAGGCAGTGTATGGATTAGAAAGGTAGGTATGATGAGAAGGGCCTACTAGGGAGGTTCAGCCAGTGTGAGTTATGAGCGTTGACTCGGATCTGCTCAGGTTGTGCGCTGCTTTGTCATGACATCATACCAGATAGGGGCCAGACCCGCTCCCATCAAACTCGAAGTCTTTCATTCACCGAAATGGCCCTCGGCGAGTCGGCGACTGTGTTGGCGCACTCGTGGGATTTGTTATCAAGGAAGTATTTGGGGCATGCCAAGCTCCGGTCCAGCTGGTTTGCACATAAGCAAGATGTGGACATCACATGAGTGCACAATGTTGTGTCAGGGCCGGAACTCGGGCGAGCTTGCTCGTGGAATCACGTCTCCCCCAAAATATTCAACTCGCACTTGACGGCTTTAGAATCTGGATACCTTCCCCAAGAACG
The DNA here is from genome assembly GCA_038094575.1 of Phylloporus cf. nigrescens. Classification (NCBI taxonomy): domain Eukaryota; kingdom Fungi; phylum Basidiomycota; class Agaricomycetes; order Boletales; family Boletaceae; genus Phylloporus; species Phylloporus cf. nigrescens. The sequence continues at coordinate 18,709 of JBBPTW010000030.1, read as the reverse complement.
CCGAGGCGTCTATCCTACCTGTTTCTCTTCAACACAGTACGCCCTCAGCACGGACCACAAGTATGTCATTGCAAGCACTGACTAGGGGTGTCTAAAAACCTCGCTCAGCAGTATGTTCTGCGGCAGTTCAGAGGTTTTTTCGTTTTGCCTCCCTCGGTCTTCCTGCTCGAAGCCAAGCTCTACATACTATCTCTCTACTGGGTCTGGTTGAGAAGTTCGTAAACGAATTTTACTGGGGACGTACGCCCTGACCGCCAACTGCGTACTCTCCTCTCTCTCTCTTACGCGGCGAAACTGACCCACCATCCACGCTTCACTGCTTCCCTCGCCTGCACAACTTTGATACATGAGATGAGACTGGGTGAAACAAAGGAAGCTCACCTGTCATTTCTACACCGGGAGACCCCAGGCCCCCGTTCCTTCTCTCAAGCTTGAGCAGCTTCCGGTCACGGATCTTGTTCATCAGGTGGCCCCTATCTGCATTGCAGAGTTTGACGATTGTGGGGCGTTCCGGATTACCTGATTGATTTGTTTGAAAGGTCAGTCCATCAGGCAAGCGTAGATGCGTCAAGCGAGAGAAGAATCTGGGGTGGTTTCGGCTACGAAGGCATTGGCGTCGTATGCCGTATTGAGTCGCTTTGACGTTTCTCTTCCACAGCCACGCCCGGACCTATGTAAGAGACCCAGCTCACCAATAGGCCACTGAAGATTGTGGGCGTGTTCTTCTTGGTCGACATGGAGTAGTTGGCCACAAGAGAGGTCGCCGAACTCATTTGGAGGTTGACAATACTCCCTGTCAGATCGTTTTAAATGATGAGACACCATGCTCAGACTTGGGGTTCGGTTCCGTCCCGCTTGCTAGCACCATGCAACAATAGGCTACCGTACAGTTGAATTGACAATATATGTGGAGTGGGGTACTAGACATCGAACATGTAGTGTCGTATTAGCAATCAATGTAAAGATAAATCTAAATGGCGTCGTGATCAAAATGCCTAGCTCGCAGACGAAGATGACGTAGAGCACGGGTAAAGGCATTGACGTTCAACCCCAGCGGAGCACACCTTCATATATCGAGTACATGACTGCCGCGTTAGGGACGACTCGCATAAGGTGAGCGCTGAGACCTCCATACAACGACCGTGCCCCCTCTTCTGCGATGACAGTACGCAACGTTTGCCACAGACCAGTGTACTTGAGGACCCCATTGACGCGTGGTTGTCGTAGCCGCGTCCGTAGTACCTTGATGTCGCGGACATGTCAGAACACAAGCACTGAAAGCACGGGATGCATACCTCGTGAGGATACGTGATTAGACTAGCCACACACTTGGCCGTCCCGGCGCTACCAAGCATACTGAACCACTCCGCAACACCACCCCGACCCTGCGTATCCGCAGAAAGCCGCTTCAACCGCTCATAGAGGACCCATTGAATGGTACCTTCGGTAACTCCCAGATAACTCGCGCTGAGGCCCTTGTAAAATCCGCGGACACCCTCTTCCCTGAAAATCTGCTTGATCATAGCATAGCTTCCGCCCACGATCCGCGACGCGGGTCGCCTCGTCGCGTCTGAAGTAAGTGTGGACCCCGAACCTGAAGCAGCGGCCTGTCGGCGCTCCTCAATGAGCTGCAACCGCGTTTTAACGACCCATATGGGATTGGTCGCCGTACCCGTGACGATGCCTGCGATGGCGGCAGCGGCGAGATGAACGTACGAGTTTTCTTGACCGTGATTGAAATGATTGGCGATGACTTGCTTGCCGTTGCCATAGGTGAAGAAGTTTATCGAACGAGCGGGGATGACACCGACCAGTGTCGGACCAAGGCCCTTGAACAATGCACGAGGGGACTCGTCACGGTAGATGTCGCTATTGTCGGGGGAAAGTTCAGGGGCAAGAGAAACTGCGAGAAGGGAACGAAGGTGCGCACCGGAGGATGTGGCCCGTCTCTACAAAGTTCCATAGCAAGCCACTGGATCGATGTGGAAGGGTGGCGACCCCACCACCGACCATACCAACAGAAGCGTGTTTTTCTCTAAACAGACTGGATTGAAGACGCGTCTTGACGACGTCAAACGGACTGGTGACTATGGCACCGCACATTCCGCCGAGGCTGAATCTGTGCGTGAGTTGCTTGCATGGTATGAGACAAAATGACTTACCCGCCGGCGGCGAAATGTTGCCATGATTTTGCAGGGAGAAAACTCGTGGACGACGAGGAGCTGCTCGTCGTTGCCGACATCGCGTCTAGGAGAACGAAAAGACGAGGGGCCAATTTTTTACTAGTGCCACGTGACGATCCCCTTGCGGTAGCATACCCGGAATCAAATCAAGTCACTAAAACATGTTTGTACTGTCCGTCATCAAGGTATGTTTACCTCGGGCTTAACACAACTAGCTGGACGGATGATCCTAGGATACAATACCTGTCTTACCGGCCAACTTTGGCATACCACCTCACCAGGCGATCACTGATGAAATCAACAAGAAATATGCGAATCGAGTCCTACACGACGTCGGCCTGTGTATCTGTGTGTTCGACCTCGTCGAAGTCGGGGAAGGAAAAGTTCGATACGGGGATGGGTGTCTCTGGTACAAAAGTTGTCACTGTTCTCTTTCGATCCGTGTATTCCTCTAACCCGTATATGAAGCCAAGTTCCGCATGGTCGTTTTTAGACCGTTTGCGTCCGAGGTAATACTCGCCAAAGTGAAATCTTCCGACGAAGACGGAATACGACGTACGTCTCTATGTCTCCTCCGAACGCCCAGACTCATGGTCTAGTGAGCGTCGGCTTCTTCGACGACATGTACATCCCTCTTACATACCTTCCTCAGCCATCCACCTTGTATGCACCACGTCTCCTTTTGGCACCTGTCCTTTTCTTACGATTGTCTCGAATTCAAGTGATCCTAACGAACGTGCACATTTCTGGCTACCGGACTCTGGAGCAACGACATCGCACGAGCTCCTCGAATCGCCTACGGCAGAGCGCATGTACATCGATCAAGGCGAGATTGTCCGTGTTCGTGTCGAGGCGGACGAGTTCTACGATGACGAGCCTGGTCCACCCAAGGCTGCTGAGGGGGTCGTCATCAAGCGCGAGGCTCGCAGACAGCCCTATACGATCATCGTGCGTGTCGAGACGATGAGCGTGCCAGGGACGCTGACTGTGCTTGACAGTGCTCGATAGCCGAACAGGGACTAGGGCCTGTACCGTGGTGGAAGAGTGCACAACCGGCTGGTTGAGGGTGGTGCATTGTCTGGTGGTGACGAGCAAGGGGTATGCAAAATATAGGAGTAGATTGCAGGAGGTGTGCGGTCCCATACACAGGTGTCCCTCCCAGCAAACGAAATGTCCGGATCATCTATGTGCTCAGATTAGGCCCCTTAAAATACAATTCAAAATGGAAATGAATATAAAAATTGTTAAATAAGATTATAGGTGGCACTTTTATACTTTCTGTGGAGATAATGTAAATGCTGTGCCAAAGTTTTACTGTTGAGTGATCTTGTGACATCATGCAGAGTATTAAATTTTCCACCCTGTGAGATTCTCCAGATAGAATTATTTTTACATGGTAGCATGTTAGTTATTTTTTACAGGGCTTCACAAAAGTTAATGCTATGATTGAACTGTTATTGTTGTGAGAATTATATATTTCAGGGCAACTTTGTTGCTGTGATAGTTCCTGTTCTTCTGCTGAAGTGGGTTGTTTGTTTTTCTACTTCTAGTCAGAAGTAGCTTCAGAATCATCTGAAAGATAAATATCTTTAGCATCTGGTGCTTCCAGTTTGGAATGTTGATCTTTGCTAGAATTATGTTTCCTGCAAGGTGGTTGGAAAATAGGACAGTGTGGATTATTCCTGGAACAGCAAGGAAATAGATTTTTATCAAACATAGCATGGGCAGAATTAACCAAAGAGTTGTTAGGTCTCATGAATAGCAGATTGCTATTATTTGTTGAGAGTATCCCAAGATATATCTATTAGAATTGGATGAACTATAATGAGTGAGTACGCTCCAGTTGAGTGGTATAAGACTAGGGGAACTATGTACCTATAACGAGTGAGTATGCTATCTTATGTCAGTAAGGAGTGTAGTGATGAATATGTATTGTAGCTCACCTCCAGTTGAGTGGTATGAGACTGGAGGGAGAGGACGTGTGGTGTCAACATGTAACCGCTATGGTGTCCGAATAAGGAAGGTAAGGTAAGCAAGTAGGAAATACATAGTGGGGAGATTAGTAGATGGTCTGTAAATCTAACACACCCCCTCAGACCGGTGTTAAAAGAAGTCTGTTGAGCATTCTCTCATGCCCATCACGTGTGAGTGGCTTGGTGAAACTGTCGGTGAGCATTTCGGTGGTCAGAATGTGTGAGAGGTTAAATGTTTTGTTCTCGAGGTATTCCCGGATGAAGTGGTAGTCAGCACCAATGTGTTGGGTGTGGGGCTGGAAGTGTGGCTCCTCCACAAGTGCAATTGTGCTGGTATTGTTGACAAGGAGGTTGGTGGACAGTGGAGTATTAGAGAGGATATCAAGGTCGGTGAGTAAGTGGTGTAGCCACAAGCCTTGTTTGATGCTGTGACCCATTGCTATGTATTCAGCTTCTGTGGTTGAGATTGCAATGCAGGGCTGTTTCTTACTGCTCCACAAGATGGTGGTGTCTCTGAGTGTGAATAGGTAGCCCGAGATTGAGCGGCAGTTGTTGGCGTTGTGTGCCCAGCTTGCATCTGTGTACCCAGTGAGTGTGTCTGGATTAGCATTGCTGATGCTGCTGAGGGTGAGTGTGTAATTGCAGGTTCCCTTGAGGTAACAGAGGACTTGGAGCAGGGCATTCCAGTGATGTTGACCGGGGTCAGCACTGAATTGGCCAAGGGTGCTGGCAGCATAGGCAAGGTCTGGGCATGAGATGACAGATAGCCAAGTGATGGCACTGAGTATTTCGTGGTAGGGGCGCTTGACCATCACTTTGTGTTCAGTATCGCTCTGGGGACAGTCTTTCTTAGAGAGGGTGATCCTGGGCTTCATTGGTATTGAGACTGGGTTGGATGTATCCATGCGATGTCACCTGAGGACTGTGTCGATATATTGGGCTTGTGACATGCTTACAGTGTGGTTCTCATGGTCATCAATAAGCTCGACACCCATGAGCCAGTTGGGGTCTTCCTCCTTCATTTCAAAGAGAGAGTGTAGGACCTTTCTGGTTTCGCTGAGCATGGCTTTGGAGCTGGCAATGGTGAGTGCATTGTTGATGTGGATGGTGGTGATTGATCTGCCTGTGGCAGTGCAGTGGGTATATACAGCATAGTCAGAGGTGACATGAGTGAAGCCATTTGAGGTCAGTTTCTCATTTATGTACTTATTCCATAGATAGGAACCTTGTTTGATGCTGTATAGACTGAGTATTAGTATGGTGATGCGGTCTGTGCCATTTTTGAAACCTTTGGGTTGGTGCATGAAGATTTCATGGTCAATTTTGCTATGCAAGAATGCACTGGTGATGTCATCTTGGCTGTGATACCATCCGTGGGCAGCTGTGAAGTGGAGTATGGCATGGAATGAGTCAAGTTGAACAGTTGGTGAAAAGGTATTGCTATAGTTGAGACCAGGGATCTGGGAGTAGCCCTGTGCAACAAGACATGCTTTGTAGTGTAGGATCTCTCCAGTTGATCTGTATTTGATAACATATGTCCAGTGACAGCCAATGACCTTGTGGTCTTTGAGTCTCTCAATGAGTTTTCACATGCCATGTTTTTGTAGCAGGTCCATTTCCTTGTTCATGGCTTTTCACCAGTTGTCTGCATCTATGCCTGATGTGGCTTCATGGAAGTTGTGCAAAATGTTGTTACTGTGAGCTGCAAGGTAGGCAATTTGTGCAATTTTGCCTATTTGGGTTGGTTTGACAGGAGAGGTATCTGATTTGGCCTGTTGTGCAGCTGCTTGTTGCTTGGCAGTTTTGCGATATTTCTGTTGTGCCTTACGTGCTATTTTTGCTTCATCCTCCTTTGCCTTCTAATGATCAGCAGCTTCCTTTTTCCAGGAAGGGCATGTGGCTCATTCTAAATGGCAAGGTGCAAGAGGTGGGTCTGGTTCTCTTACTTCAGGTTCAGGTTGGTCAGCTGAGGTCAGAGGTTCTGGTTTGGGATTTGGGCATGTAGGCAGTTGGGCATTATTGCGAGGTTTGTCAGTCAGATTGTTGTCAGCTAGTGTCACCCCCTCAATTCGAGCAGCATGGGGTTGTTGTTTATGCACCCCCTTGCTTCGAATGGTCTGGGAGGTGGGGATATCATCATTGGCATGACTAAAGACCTTTTCATATATAATGATGTTGTGGGAGGCAGTAAATTTGTGTTTTGATGGGATCCATATTTTGTAAGCTTTGGATCCTCATTTGAATCCACATATGATACCATCTACAGAGTGTGCATCGAGTTTGCAATGTTGTTTGGGTGGTACTTGGACATGGCAGCGAGAGCCAAAAATTCAGAAGGTGGTAACAGTGAGTTTCTTGTCGTAAAAGGCTTCATTTGGGGTGATTTGAGATAGAGCTTTGGTGGGGGCATGGTTGTGGATGTGATTAGCATACTCGTGTGCTTTGGGCCAGAACCCTTTTGAGAGTTTGGCATCCTCGAGCATTGAGAGGGCACTTTCATGGGTAGTCTAATTGAATCGCTCTGCTACACCATTTTGTTGAAGAGTATGGGGTGCTATGAACTCGTGTTGTATTCCCTTTTCTTGGAAGAAACCTTTGAGTTTCATATTGATGAATTTACCTCCTCTGTCAGAGCAAATAAATTTTATGTGTTGCTCTGTGAATGTCTCGAGTTGCTTAATAAGTGTTTTGATGAGTTCTGGGGCTTCGTCTTTGTGCTGCAGAAACTCTTTCCATCCTTTTCGGCTGTGATCATCTACAATGCCAAGAGTGTATATATATCCTTGGATGGAGGCGTCAAAGGGGCCTTGAAGGTCCATGTATAGTTGCTCGATTGACTTAGTGGCCCAGATATTGGCTGAGGGAGGGAATGGTGCTTGATGGTGTTTGCCTTTGGCACATCTGTTGCATGGGGATAGGTCACCATTGCCTCTGAGGTCCATTCCAGTTATGAGATTATGTCGGTCAAGATATCAGAGGCTATTTAGGCTGATGTGGCCAAGGTGAGTATGCCAGAGGTCGAGGTTGGGTAAGGAATGGGTGGTGAAAGTGACATCATGATGTGATGTGGGCAGGGCAATGACACTGTCAATTTCATAGAGGTTGCCTCATAGTCGGCCTTCCATGACAGTTTCACCCCCTGGCTTTTTGATTGTGAGGCAGCCATGGTATTTGGTTATTTTCATTCCCTTGTGGTCTATCTGACTCTCTGACATAAGATTGTCTCGGGTGTTTGGGCAGTAGCTGATGTCATGCAGCTTAATCATGTGGTTTGATTTGCTGCAGACACTGACAGTGACTAGTATGCTTCCTGTGCCAAGGACTTTGAGTTCTGGGCCATCTTTGATGATGCCCTTGATTGAGTCATTGGTCGGAATGAATGTGGTGAATGCTGAACATTTGGTACATATGTGATGAGTTGATCTGCCATCAAGGATCTATCTGAAGCAGGAGCGGGAGGATGTACTTATTAGGTATGAAAGATCGAAGTCACTCGGTTTGTTTTCTGAGGTGCTCTTATCACTGGCTTTGGCTTGGTTCGCCCTTTTGCCGAATTTCAGCTTGGGCTTAGCTTTGCCTTTGCCTTTTGCCTTTTCCTCTTTTCTCCCTCTTTCGTTCTTCTTTTTCGTGTCCTGGTTTCTGTGTTTGTTATCACACTTTGGTCTGTTTGGTCTACTGTAGCAGTCCTTGATGCAGTGACCTGAGCATTTGCAGTAGGTACAGTAGGGTTCACCAGGGATTGGTGTGCAGCAGTGCTTGGACCTCTTTGCACAACTGGCTTGGAGACTGGTTCTCACAGTTTGGGATGCACATATCCCGTATTCCTCCCATATCCATCGCTTGACTTCTGTTGACAAGTAGTGGTCTGGTAGGGCAGTGAATACATAGTTCCAGGTGGCAGGCATTGAGATGTGTAGAAAGCATGTGAATAGTTCATCATTGATGTCGTGGTGCATAAGGATTAAGTTGCGGTGGTATTCTTTTATTTTTGAGAGGTGTGCTGTCACATCTTCATCCTCTGTGTGTTGTGCGGTCATGAGTAACATGATTGTAAGTGTCCAGTCTGTGGTTGTGGTGCCAGCATAGAGGTGGCATGCCTTGCTTCATATCTCTGCTGCCGTGGGTAGATGGTTGAGTTGTGTTTGTATCTCCTTCGTCATCAGTACCATGAGCACTGAAGCCACAAAGAAATTGGCTTTTTGCCATTGGGCTGGGTGTGATCTGGTGTCAGTGGATAGCCTGAGTGGTTTGATGAATGACAGATCTAGGTATACATATAGGTCTATGGTTTGGAGTGCACGTTGAACGGTGCCCATCCATGTTGTGTAGTTGGTCATGGTGAGCTTCGGTTTGAGCTGAAATAGGTGGGTGAAGTCGGAGGGGCTGATGGACTTTTTCAGTGTGGAGTGGACTTCGTCATCGCTGGAGGTGGCATTGTCCAAGAATCTGGGTGATGTGAGCATATGGAATCTGGATTGGGGAGCTCCGTGTGGTTGTGATTGGCTATCTGCTGGTGGACAGAGATAGTGGGATGACTCAGTGGCCCAGGCACCACTTGTTTTGCTGTGCTATGCAGTCATAGGTTTTTCTGTCATCTCCAATGTGAACCTGGCTGGTCCTAGCCTGCTGATTGGTTCGCTGATGGGAGTAGGTGAGCGTTCACATTGGGAGCCTGCTCGTGACATGGTTGATTGAGTGGATATGCGCATAAGTCGTTCAAGTTTATGTGTCTATTAGATCTCATCGTGTCGGATCCCTCAGATGTTGTTCGTCAAGTCTCATAGGGTTTACGCCTGTGCTAGACAGGGCTCATAACCTATTAGAATTGGATGAACTATAACGAGTGAGTATGCTCCAGTTGAGTGGTATGAGACTAGGGAAACTATGTACCTATAACGAGTGAGTACACTATCTTATGTCAGTAAGGAGTGTAGTGATGAATATGTATTGTAGCTCACCTCCAGTTGAGTGGTACAAGACTGGAGGGAGAGGACACACGGCATCAACGTGTAACCACTATGGTGTCCAAATAAGAAAGGTAAGGTAAGTGAGTAGGAAATATGCAGTGGGGAGATTAGTAGACGGTCTGTAAATCTAACAATATCATCAATTGGAATTTTAGCTAAAAGCTTGTCACTCAAGTTTCTGCTGGTAGGTACAGTGGCTCAAAAAACTGTCTGGATATTTGCATGTTTTGCACTAAACACAATGGTCTGCAATAACCACTAAATATATCCATAATATCTTGGTATATCAAATATAGTACTTACTATTGACTTTCAATAGATATAAGAATTAAGTTATTTGGATAAGATTTGATGAAATGGCAGCCATTTCAAAATGATGACTTATCTGGACAATTTTTTGACTTTATACAAATTTGAGTATTTAATACTTGGTATGACCTCCTTTGGCCTTAATAACTGCTTCAATTCTTCTAGGCATACTCTCTATCCATTTCTAACACTGTTTCACAGAAATCTTTCCCCACTCCTCTATCACCCTATCCCATAGTTGATAAACTCCTATAGGAGCACTTTCATAGGCTGATAAGCATCTTTTGAGGTTATTCCAACTATGTTCAATAGGATTGAGGTCTGGAGATTATGCAGGCCAATCCAAAAGCTTGATTTCCTGCTCTTCAAACCACTTCTAAGCTCCCCTGAAGGTATGCTTGAGATCATTATTCTGTTGAAAGATAATGTCTTCATTTGGAATTCTAGATTTCTTCATGCTTTGCAATAATCCCTTCTCCAAAATTATCACATATTGCTCAGCATCCATTCTTCCCTCTACCTCACTCAAGATCCCAACTGTTATGGCTGTTATAAGATAAATAAGTAGTTGTGGTGTGGGTGTGAGTATGACTCGACCCAAGGGGTTCCTAGTAAAGGTAAAGATTGAGAAGGGGTTGCTATAACAGATCTCAGTGTGAGAGGATGAGTTCAGTTGATTCTAGACTCAAAGAATAGATGGATCAGAGTATCCAGTTAGAGATAGAGAGTTTCCAGAGTGTGAGAAACTCAATTGGAGAGAGTTCAGAGTGTGAGAAGACTGGATAGAGGGTGTCTGGTGTATTCTAGAGCACAGGAAAACTGGATAAAGTACCAGATATGAAGCAGATAGTAAGAGACAAGAATGGAATTGAGCAGAGATGGTGAACTGAGCACCCCAATGACTACACAAAAGAGCCAAACAGAGGGTATGTTAAATAGCAGGACAAAAACCAATCAAACTGACATTCAGTATCCTAAGTACAAGATTTTATAGTCTGGGCATACCCATAACTCAGGCACTGATGTAAATAAACTAGACAGTGCACATGTGCTACTGTCAATGGTAACAAGAAGATGAAATAAAATAAAATAAAATCAGAATAAATATGACAGTCTAAGTTATGTCAAGGAAACCAAGTAAGCTGAGATATAAACTAGAAGAAATAGCTAAATTCTGGTAGATGAAGCAGAATAAAGGAAGGCAAGTTAGTTCTAGCAACATGCCATGAGCTTATATGAGTAGAAGAGATGAAGATAAATGAGAAATAGCAGAAAAACTGGACTCAAAACCAGAAAATACCAGACTAAATACTGAACTAACCAGATTGAACCAGTGGACTAACTGGACTAAGATCACAAGCAGATTGACATGGAGCATAGAGGGATATCTTGAAGAACAATAGGAAATGCTGAAAGGACCCAGAAATGGCTTCTGCAAATGTAAGGAGCAGTCAGCTCCTACACCACCAAACTCTTTTCCCAAGTGCTAGACACACTTAGCTATTTCCAATGACTCTAGATGAGTCATCCATCACCACCACAACACCTGTGACTCAGGACAGTCATCATAATACAGCCATGATCATGTGACTTATCTCTGGAAGGATATATGAGATCTAACAATCAGCATGACTCATGATCCTTATCTATTGATCCCTGTCATGCTTCTCTTCTTTAATCTCCCACCACCACAGGGTAGTTCTGCCACCCTATGCTATGCTTCTCTTTCATTTGATATGCCACATGGCTATACCCTTATGACTCACTCCTCATGCCCCTTATCTATTAATTTCCATCACAAGGCTATGCTTACCAGTGCTGCCACATGGACAGCCTTCTATTTCATATTTCATATCTTCACTGCCTTTATCATGACTTACAGTGACTTGTCTGATGGACACTGCTTTTTACTTCTTATGGTATATAACATGTACAAATAGAACCACACATGTACAAACCCCTAGGTAGTATATAAACCTCCAGAGCCCAACTGGAGACTCCAGTCTGGTTTTCTTGTTCTTGTTCTTCAACAGAGGGACACTAGACTTAAAACTCCTTTCTTCTTTCTTCTTCACAACCAAGGTAGACTGCTGGTCATTTCTTTTGGAACACTCCTTCACTGAAGTTGTTACACCAACTCCATTCCACCCTATATAACCCCATACCACCAATAAACCTCCTCCAAACTTTACTATATCTTTGACCTCTCTAGCAATCAATCCCTTTTCTTTCTTTTTCCACACATATTCCTTCCCATCTGATTCAATCTCATTGATTTTGGTCTCATCTGACCATATGACTCTCTTCCAGTCCTCCACAGTCCAATGTTGATACTTGTAAGCAAAGGCAAGTCTTTTTTTTCTATGTCCTTAAGAGAATAGAGGCTTTTTCTTTTTCACCATAGCTTTAAGAAAGGCTTCTTTAAGGGTATTTCTCACTGTCTGGGAACAAACAGGAGTATCAATGATGGAATTGATAAATTGAGTGGCATCAACAGCATTTTTGGCCTTGCTAGTAATGATTTGTTGAACAATAGCCCTTTTATTGATAGAAGTAAGTTTTGAAGGATGGCCACCATGAAGTCTAGGCCTTTCTGTTTGAAGTTTCTGAAGAATCTCACATACTGTGTAGACCAGTTTGGACAGCAATCTTTCTAAAGGAAAGGCCCATAGAGGAGAGAGAGATAATATTGTTCCTTTGAGAGGTAAAGATGACTTTCATGATAATGATGGGAAAATTAGCAAGAAATGATGGGGTATATATATAGTGTCTGGCATTTAGCTATATAAAGGTGACATAATAGAAGCATTACCAAAGGGATATAATCATTTTATAGCATGCTAGGGTCCAATATATGTAATTAAAACTTTAAGTCAAAAAACTGTCCAGATAAGTTATCATTTTGAAATGGCTGCCATTTCATCAAATCTTATCCAAATAACTTAATTCTTATATCTATTGAAAGTCAATAGTAAGTACTATATTTGATATACCAAGATATTATGGATATATTTAGTGGTTATTGCAGACCATTGTGTTTAGTGCAAAACATGCAAACATTCAGATAGTTTTTTGAGCCACTGTACACTAAGCAACAAAACTGTTGCAATGTTAGCTATGGTTGTAAAGATTGGTTAATATCTCATGGTACATTGATTCTAGATCCTCAAAACCAGGTATCATTAAAAAGCCATGATAAAGGGCTTTCCAAAGATATATACATTGCTTATGTAATTATTTCTCAGTAACAAAATATTCAACAATTGATAACAGGTACTCATTGCAACAGTTTTGTTGCTAACTGAATAAAGTATCAAATTAATATGTTCTGTCATATTATTACATGATCATGTTAGATTTATAGACCATCTACTAATCTCCCCACTACGTATTTCCTACTCGCTTACCTTACCTTCCTTATTTGGACACCATAGCAGTTACACATTGACGCCATGCGTCCTCTCCCTCCAGTCTCGTACCACTCGACTGGAGGTGAGCTATGATACACATTCGTTATTACACACCTTACTGACATAAGGTAGCATACTCACTCATTATAGGTACATAGTCCCTAGTCTTGTACCACTTGACTGAAGCGTACTCACTTGTTATAGTTCGTCTAATACTAATAGGTTATGAGCCCTGTCTAGCACAGGCGTAAACCCAACGAGACCCGACGAACATCACCTGAGGGATCCAACACGACGAGATCTAATAGACACACAAACTCGAACGACTTGCATGCATATCCACTCAACCAACCATGTCATGAGCAGGCTCCCAATGCGGACGCTCACCCACTCCCATCAGCGAACCAATCGGCAGGCTAGGACCAGCCAGGTTCACGTCGGAGATGACGGAAAAACCTACAACTGCACAGCGCAGCGAAACAAGTGGTGCCCGGGCCACCGAGCCATTCCACCACCTCCGTCCACCAGCAGATAACCAATCTCAACCACGCAGAGCTCCCTGATCCAGATCTCATACGCCCGCATCACCCAGATTCATGGACGATGCCACCTCCAGCGATGACGAAGTCCACTTCATGCTGAAAAAGTCCATCAGCCCCTCCAACTTCACCCACCTATTTCGACTCAAACCGAAGCTCACCACGACCAACTATGCAATGTGGATGGGCACCGTCCAACGTGCACTCCAAACCGTAGACCTATACGCATACCTCGACCCGTCATTCACCGAACCACTCGGGCTATCCACCAACACCAGATCTCATCCAGCCCGATGGTGAAAAGCCAATTTCTTTGTGGCTTTGGTGCTCGTGGCGCTATAAGAAAGGTAAAAGTTGGGTGGTGTTAAAAGTGGTGGGTGCGAGTTAGACTCATCCCAGGGGTTCCTTGGTAAGGTTGGTAGGGTGAGAAGGTGTTGCTACGAGAAGACCTGAGCACAAATGGACAAGTCCGGTCGATTCCGGACTCGTAAGTGAAGCAGATGTGTAGTTTCTGGTACCAGATAGCGTACTGGATATGGCGGATGGAACGAACAGCGACGAAGACAAAAGACAAACGACGAGGGAAAGCGTCACGAAGACTCGACGATAGAGTCTGACACTCAGTGAGACGAATGATGGGGTGCAAAAACCTGTCCATTTGGAACAAGGTACAAGATTTTTATAGTCCGGGCATACCCTGCGACTAAGTAAGGTACAGATGAGAATAAAGTGACAGCATCAGTCAACTGCCAACAGTGTCAAGAAACGAAATATGAAGTTAGAATATAAGTGACAGCTCGAGTCCGGTGACGGTAGTATCAAGGTACGAAGTGAGATGAGATATGACCTGAACTCAATAGAGAGAATAAACATACGAAGAGCTCACGGACCATGCGGGCATATGAAGACTGATTAGTCCGTACAGTAGTTGATAAGTCTATATGAGTAAGAGAGAAACAAAATAAAATCAAACGTAGAAAGCGGAACAAGTGACCGGATGCATGACCGGATGCATGACCGGATAGTATACCGGATACGTAGTCCGGTGTTAGTCCGGTACCGGAATAAACGAATACGTACTTGATCACGAGCGGATAGACGCGGGACACTAAGGGACGTTTTGAAGGACACTCTTGAACACTATGGGAACCTAGAAAGACAGGGGACAAGCCCCTACAAACGTAAGGAGCACTGAGCTCCTACAGCGCTGATGACAGAGAAGATACAAACGCAACTCAACCATCTACCCATGGCAGCAGAGATATGGAGTGAGGCACGCCGCCTCTACACTGGCACCACAACCACGGACTGGACGCTTACAATCACGTCACTCGTGACCACGTGACACACAGAGGGCGAAGATGTGACAGTGCACCTCTCGAAAATGAAAGGATACTGCCGCGACTTAATCCTTATGCACCGCGACATCGATGATGAACTATTCGCATGCTTTCTACGCATTTCAATGCCCGCCACCTGGAACTACGTATTTGCTGCCCTACCAGACCACTACTCGTCAACAGAAGTCGAGCGACGGATCCGGGAGGAATACGGGATACATGCATCCCAAACCATGGGAACCAGTCTCCAAGCCAGTTGTGCAAAGAGGTCCAAGCACTGCTGCACACCAATCCCTGGTGAACCCTACTGTACCTACTGCAAATGCTCAGGCCACCACATCGAGGACTGCTACAGTAGACCAAACGGACCAAAGCGCGATAACAAACACAGAAACCAGGACACGAAAAAGGAGAATGAAAGAGGGGGAAAAGAGGAAAAGGCGAAAGGCAAAGGCAAAGCTAAGCCCAAGCCGAAATTTGGCAAAAGGGCGGACCAAGCCAAAGCCAGTGACGAGAGTGCTTCAGACGACAAACCGAGCGACTCCGACCTTTCATACCTAACAAGTACATCCTCCCGCTCCTGCTTCAGATGGATCCTCGATGGCGGATCAACTCACCACATATGTACCAAACGTTCAGCATTCACCACATTCATCCCGACCAACGACTCAATCAAGGGCATCGTCAAAGATGGCCCAGAACTCAAAGTCCTCAGCACGGGAACCGTACTAGTCACCGTCAGTGTCCGCAACAAACCAAATTGCACGATTAAGCTACACAACGTCAGCTACTGCCCAAACGCCCGAGACAACCTTATGTCGGAGAGTCGGATGGACCACAAGGGAATGAAAATAACCAAATACTATGGCTGCCTCACAATCAAAAAGCCAGGGGGTGAAACTGTCATGAAAGGCCGACTACGAGGCAACCTCTATGAAATCGATAGTGTCATTGCCCCGCCCACATCACACCATGACGTCACTTTCACCGCCCGTTCCTCACCCAACCTCGACCTCTGGCATGCTCGCCTTGGCCACATCAGCCTAAACAGCCTCCGATATCTTGACCGACATAATCTCGTAACTGGAATGGACCTTAGAGGCGATGGCAACCTATCCCCATGCAATGGATGTGCCAAAGGCAAACACCACCAAGCACCATTCCCTCTCTCAGCCATTACCCGGGCCACTAAGTCAATCGAACAACTACACATGGACCTCCAAGGCCCCTTCGACACCTCCATCCAAGGATATATATATACCCTCGGCGTTATAGATGATCATAGCCAAAAAGGATGGAAAGAGTTCCTGCGGCACAAAGACGAAGCCCCAGAATTCATCAAAACACTTATTAAGCGACTCAAGACATTCACAGAGCGACACGTGAAATTTATTCGCTCCGACAGAGGAGGTGAATTCATTAATACAAAACTCAAAGATTTCTTCCAAGAAAAGGGAATATAACACGAGTTCACAGCACTCCATACTCCCCAACAAAACAGCGTAGCAGAGCGATTCAATCAGACTACCCATGAAAGTGCCCTCTCGATGCTCGAGGATGCCAAACTCTCAAAAGGGTTCTGGCCCAAAGCACACGAGTATGCTAATCATGTCTGCAACCGTGCCCCCACCAAAGCTCTATCCTGAATCACCCCAAATGAAGCCTTTTATGACAAGAAACCCACTGTTACCACCCTCTGAATCTTCGGCTCTCGCTGCCATGTCCGAATACCACCTGAACAACGCCGCAAACTCAATGCACACTCTGTAGACGGCATCCTATGCAGATTTGAACGAGGATCCAAAGCTTACAAAATATGGATCCCATCAAAATGCAAATTTACTGCCTCCCGTGACGTCATCGTATACGAAAAGATCTTCAGTCATGCCAATGACGACGTCCCCACCTCCCAGACCACTCGAAGCAAGGGGGTGCATAAACAACAACCCCATGCCGCTCGGATTGAGGGGGTGACACTGGCTGACAACAATCTGACCAACAAACCTCGCAACGATGCCCAACTGCCTACATGCCCAAATCCCGAACCAGAACCTCTGACCTCGGCTGACCAACCTGAACCTGAAGTAAGAGAACTAGATCCACCTCTTGCACCTCACCGTTCAGAACGAGCCACATGCCCTTCCTGGAAAAAGGAAGCCACTGATCATCAGAAGGCAAAGGAGGATGAAGCAAAAACAGCATGTAAGGTACAACGGGAACGTTGTGAAACTGCCAAGCAACAAGCAGCCACCCGACAGGCCGAATCAGACATCTCTCCTGTCGAACCAACCCAAATAGGCAAAACTGCACAAATTGCCTACCTCACAGCTCATGGTAATGACATTCCGCGCAACTTCCATGAAGCCACATCGGGCATAGATGCAGACAACTGGTGGAAAGCCATGAATGAGGAAATGGACCTGCTACAAAAATGTGGCACATGGAAACTCATTGAGAGACCCAAAAGCCGCAAGGTCATTGGCTGTCGCTGGACATATATCATCAAATACGGACCAACTGGAGAGATCCTACGCTACAAAGCATGCCTTGTCGCACAGGGCTACTCCCAGATCCCTGGTCTCGACTACAGTTACACCTTCTCGCCAACTGTCTGACTCGACTCACTCCGTGCCATACTCCACTTTGCAGCTGCCCACGGATGGTATCGCGGCCAAGACGACGTCACTGGTGCATTCCTGCATAGCAAAATTGACCACGAAATCTTCATGTGCCAACCTGAAGGTTTCAAAGATGGCACAGACCGTGTCGCCACACTAATACTCAGTCTATACGGCATCAAACAAGGTTCCTATCTATGGAATAAGCACATGAACGAGAAACTGACCTCAAATGGCTTTACTCATGTCACCTCTGACTATGCTGTATATACCCACTGCACTGCCACAGGCAGATCAATCACTGCCATCCATGTCGACAACGCACTCACCGTTGCCAGCTCCAAAGCCATGCTCAGCGAAACTAGAAAGGTCCTACACTCTCTCTTTGAGATGAAGGAGGAAGACCCCAACTGGCTCATGGGTGTCGAACTTATCGACGACCGCGAGAACCACACCATAAGCATGTCGCAAGCTCAATATGTCGACACAGTCCTCAGGCGACATCGCATGGATACATCCAACCCAGTCTCAACACCAATGGAGCCTGGGATCACCCTCTCCAAGGAAGACTGCCCCCAGAGTGATACCAAACGTGAAGTGATGGCCAAGCACCCCTACTGCGAAATACTTGGTGCCATCACTTGGCTATCTGTCGTTTCACGCCCAGACCTTGCCTACGCTGCCAGCACCCTCGGCCAATTCAGTGCTGACCTCGGTCAATGTCACTGGAATGCCCTGCTCCGAGTCCTCCGTTACCTCAAGGGAACCCACGATCACACACTCACCCTCAGTGGCGTCAGCGATGCCAACCCAGACACACTCACCAGGTACATAGACGCAAGCTGGGCACGTGACGCTGACGACTGCCGCTCAATCTCGGGCTACCTATTCATGCTTGGAGACACCACCATCTTGTGGAGCAGTAAGAAACAGCCCCGAGTTGCGACCTCGACCACAGAAGCTGAATACGTAGCGATGGGTCACGGCGCCAAACAAGGCTTGTGGCTACGCCACTTACTCACCGACCTCGACATCCTCCCGAACACTCCACCGTCCACCAACCTCCTCGTCGACAATACCAGCGCGATCGCACTCGCGGAGGAGCCACACTTCCAGCCCTGCACCCGACACATCGGCACCGACTACCACTTCATCCGGGAATACCTCGAGAACAAAACATTTAACCTCTCGCACATTCCAACCACCGAAATGCTCGCCGATGGCTTCACCAAGCCACTCACATGTGATGGGCACGAGAGAATGCTCAACGGACTTCTTTTAGCACCGGTCTGAGGGGGTGTGTTAGATTTACAGACCGTCTACTAATCTCCCCACTACGTATTTCCTACTCGCTTACCTTACCTTCCTTA
>JBBPTW010000029.1:33753-53758 GCA_038094575.1 Phylloporus cf. nigrescens | reverse complement strand
CATATATAAAATGACTGTATCATCAATTATCACAGTATTTCAAGCTCCATATACTACTATATTATATGTAATAACTTCAATGAAGAAGTGTTGATAGAAGAAACAACCAGCAGATCTACTTGTGGTTATAAAGAGAAGAAGAAAATAGGAAAGAGTTTTAAGTCTAGTGTTCCTCTGTGGAAGAAGAAGAACAAAAGAACCAGACTGGAAATTCCAGTTGAGCTTTAAGGGTTTATATACTACCTAGAGGTTTGTACATGTGTGGTTGTATTTGTATATGTTATACATTATAAGAAGTAAATAGCTGTATTCATCAGATAAGCCATAAACAAGGCTGTAAGATAAGAAATATAAAATAAAAGACTGTCTATATAATAGCATAGGTATGCATAGCCTTGTAATAGAGATTAATAAATAAGAGGAATGAGAGGTAAGTCATAAAGATATAGTTGTATGGCATACAAATAAAAAAGAAGCATAGCACAGGGTAACAGAATAGCCCTGTGGTGGTGAAAGATTAAAGAAGAAAAGCATGATAGGGGTCATAGAGGCTATAATTATGAGTCATGCTGATTATTAGATCTTATATATCCATCCAGGAATAAGTTACATAATTATGGCTATGTCATGGTAACTATTTAGAGTCATGGGTGTTGTGATAATGATAGATGACTCATCCAGAGTCATTGAAAAGTGGCTAAGTACATCTAGCACTATGAAAAGAGTTTGACAACTGTAATATTATGTTATAATTACTTTTAAATTTAAAAATCTTCTTAGCTAGTCTGATATTATGTCACTTATTTGATTTGTTTCCAGTATAGCTTATGCAAATTCATGTTCATATTATATCATATGATTGTTTAAAGTTATTTGTAAATTAGAGAAAACCAGGATAAACAAAGGTCTGAACACAAAATAACAATATTTATATTATTTCAAGAAAGCAACCAGCATAAGCAAAGGGCTATAACTGTAACAACTTCAGCAAAGGAGTGTTTCAGAAGAAGCGACTGGTAGTCTATCTTGGTCATAAAAGAAGGAGAAAGGAAAGAGTTTTAAATCTAGTATCTCTCTGTTGAAGAACAAGAACAAGAGAATCAGACTGGGAATTTCAGTCAGGCTCTGAAGATTTATATACTATCTAGAGATTTGTACATGTGTGATTCTATTTGTACATATTATATACCATAAGAAGTAAGAAGCAGTGTCCATTAGGCAAGTCACTGTGAGTCATAATGAAGACAGTAATAATAAGAAATATAAAATAGAAGGCTGTCTATGCGATATGCATAGTCTTATGATGGAAATGAATAGATAAGAGAAATGAGGGGTGAGTCATAAGGATATAGCCATATGGTATATCAAATGGAAGAGAAGCATAGCATAGAGTGGCAGAACAGCTCTGTGATAGTGGGAGATTAAGGAAGAGAAGCATGTCGGGAATTAATAGATAAGAGTTATAAGTCATACAAATTGTTAGATCTCATATATTCATTTGATGATAAGTTATGTGATCATGGCTGTGTCATGGTGATTGTCCAGAGTCACAGATGTCATAATGATGACGGATGACTTATCTAGAGTTGTTGAAAACAGCTAAGTATGTCAAGCACTGTAAAAAAAGTTTGGTGGCCGTAACAATAACCTATCCTAATATGCAAGAGAACAAATAGTCTGGCTTGTATATAGGAGCAGGTAATATGACAAGACAGCTCCATAACAGAGATAAGAAAGGAGCGAGCATAAAGTATAGCAATGAATTTAGTAAAAGTATACTTGGAGTACTCTCACAAATAATCTCTATAAGATAGCAAATCACAATAATAATGACAATCATAGCATATCATCAAAGAGTAAAAAGGTGAGCAATTCAATGATGTACATATTATCTGAAAGATAGATAAACTAAACATATTGCAAAAAAAAAACTAAAGTGGAAAGGACAAATGGTTTAAAACAGAACAAATGATATATATGTGAATTAAAGAGAATGTAATAATGAAAATAAGTGATTTGATGGCATATATACTATTTGAAAGCTAGATAGAGAGCAATGCTTATATTCTTAAAAATAAAATAGTGAAGTATAAATTTATAAAATAATATATGATGTTTATGCTATATAAATATGGAATAACAATGTTTACATTATTAGAAGTAGTAAATCTAAGCAGACAATGAGAGAATAAAAGATAATATCTATATAAATACAAGTAAATAAAATATTGGATGATGATTAGTCAATAATTAGTAATAACAATATATTTCATTTAGGTAGCACTGCATCAGCAACAATAACAAATGGTAATTAGTATTATAATAGATATATATAGTGGCTTTTGAAACTATTCCAATGTCTAATCTTAATGTGGTACACTGCAGTCACTGCAGTCACCTGTGGAAATTTTACTTAGATAAAGTGAAACAAATAATAGTACATACTCCTGGCTATCTGCTGGTCATTGGATCATGCAATTTGATCCAGATATGATAGAGATATGACCATTCCAAAACAGCAACTACACTGAAATAGTTTTGAAGCTTTTAGATTTAGTTAAAATATTTGATATCTCTAGTACTTGATATATTCTTCTTTGGCTTTGATTACTATCTCAACTCTCCTAGGCATGCTCTTAATCAACTTTTGACACTCCTCAACTGGTATTCCCTTCCATATCTTTTAAATTCTCTTCTTTAATTTTAAAAATTTATTAGAGGAATATTTATACTTTACAAGCCTTCTCTTGAGGTAATCCTAGAGATATTCAATGAGATCTAGGTCAGGGGACTGTGCAGGCCACTTCATAGTCCTGAACTTCTGCTCATCTACCCAGTCCTTGATTTTCTTGTAGATATGTTTAAAATCATTGTCTTGCTGAAAGATGGTATTGAGGAGTTCAACCTTCAAAATCTATAAGATCCCCATCTATCCTACCATCAATCTTGGCAGCATAGCCAACTCCCTTCCAGATCATACAACTCCATACCATCATAGAACCATTTTCAAATTTGACACTTTTATAATCCCATCACTAAGAGCTTCTTCTGGCTTTTCCCATACCCACTTGTGCCCATCTGATTAAATTACCCTTTCACAATTATCCACAGTCCAGTCCTTGTAAGTATATATATAGTCCAAATGAGTCTTACAATATTTGATAGAGAAAAGAGAACATTTGATCTTAATTACAGCTTTTATATTAGCCTTTTTTTAGATGGCAATAAATAGTATTAGAATAGAGAGACTAGTGGGTGATATTGAAGAGGAATTTGGCCAGCTGAACTGCATTCTCTACCTTGAAACTTGAGATTAAACAAATGGTATAATAAATATTAGTAGAGAAAAGCTTTGATGAATGACCTTTAGTGAACTTTTGAAATCCAGAATATTTTTTGAAATGAAGTCAAGAAATGGTAACAATACCAAGACCAGTACTAGAGATAACAGAGTGGACAGCATCAAGTTGGAAGAGAATAGTGTTTTTCTGGATAGTAAAGAAAGATCATATGATAATAGTAGTTAAAAGTAAATGGTTATGTGAATATTTTCAAACTCAGACATGATATATATATGTATATATTTGTTTTTAACATAACACAATAATAATTATATTCATCCTTCATTAATATTTTATAGTCTATATTAAAAGTTTTAAAATTGTTTTAATTTAATTACTGTTTTAAAATGGTCATATTTCTGTCATATCTGGACCAAATCACATAATCTAATGACTAGTAGATAGCCAGAAGTGTGTACTATTATTTGTTCCACTTTATCTAAGTGAAATGCCCACAGATATTTACAGTATACTCTGCACACTACATTAAGATTATGTATTAAAACAGTTTTGAAAGTCATTATAAGTGTAATTCCCATGGAGTATTGTGGTCTGCTATATGCATTGTGTTTATGTTAGTTATTGAAATACTTTTGCACCTTACTATATCCTTTTTGTAACTAATTATCCATAAATACTGATACTTTCTTTTGTTTCTATAAAAATAGTGGAATTAATTAGCTTTTTTTAGGTACAAAGTTCTTTTTTAGCTCTATTATATAATCTCATAATTTTCTAATGAGTATCTGCTCTAATTCCCTCTTAAAGAATATATAAATATATTTATGAAATCAGAAAGATATTAGTTATTTTGAAGTTACCTTTATTTTAATCTCTATATATGTTTTTTTCAATATGATATAAATGTTATAATAATTTGGTTTTAAATGATTATGACACTATTTGGGAAACTGGGTCATTATGACCTTCTCTGTAGTTCAATTCATAGTTGGATTGTACATCTGAAGTTATATATTTAAGAATAATTCTATTTTTACTAAGGTTTATAACTTCTATCATAATGTGTTTGCAATGTTGTTTGAACTTGATAATTAATTCTGCAGCACAGATAATTTATTTAACTAAGTTTAAACTACTATCTATATTGTAAACCAGTATTGTCTTTTTTTAATTCAAAGTGCAGGATGTTCTATTTATCTGCCCAAGACTTGTTAATAAAAAAAGCATTGGCTCTACTATTTAGTAGGGCTTCTGCTACAAAGAAAGGGACATACTGATTTACTACTGATCTAAGCTGTATCTTTAGATTAATTTTCTGTTTAAATATCACTGTTCTGACTAGGACATTTTTTAATAATACATAACTATAGTTTTCTGATTTATTGATAGGAAAATTAAGCCTAAATATAATATTCCTGGCAAGTCTCTTATCTAGGTAAATTCTTCTATTAGTAAATTTGATATGAAAATAATAGATTTAGTATCAGACCACTTATTCTCCAACTTAATCAGAAGATATGCATAGCAATTATAAAAACTCCTCTTCTACTCTATTTCAGATTTGAAGATAATTAAAAATCTGACTGGCAAGCTATAGCTATAGCTTTATAGTCTTTAAATCATATCTAAGTCTTGTCTATGTTTATTCCAGTGATATATAAGGACCAGTCTTTGTGTTTACCCTATGTCCAGGTTTTAGATTTAGTGTCCCCCTATAATGAAGATTAATTGAGTTTAGTATCATCTTGAAATATATTATAGGCAAGGTTATTATCTTCTGGGATTTTTTCTAAATGAAAACACTATGTTTCAATCAAGATTCTAACCTTAATCAGTAGCATAAATATGCTGTTGATTCTACACCAGTCTTCTTTCCAGTTATATAGTTTCTTTAAACCTTCTACACTTCTTACTATATCTGTCTTCATGGAATTTGTAATCTGGACACTACATGTGGGGTTTGGAGCACTTGATCAACCCATATCCATTAGTTCCATGGTAATTCCAACATCTAGTACTAGTATATAAGGTATCAATATCCATGACATTGAAGTCACATATGGCATGATACTGACTTATCTATTAAGCTCCCCTATTGAAAGTGTCAGGCTTTATAGATTTTAGCTCTCAAAGTAGTTTCTTTAGATACATCAGGTCCATGATTCAATTTTTGTATATAACAATCTGGTTATCAAGTTAGGATTAGTTTCCTGTTCCAAAAGCTCAATCAAATGGCCCTTCTCATATCCCACAAGTGTCTAATAGATCTTAAACATTGTTAAGAAGCTTTCTAGCAAGCTTATATCTTGTGTTAAGGAGTTCAAGGTCTTCTTATTCTACTTCTGTTTATTAAAGAATTAAAATTGACTAGTTATAAGAGTCTTGAAGTTATTCCAGCTAATAAATTGCTCTCTGACCATTTTAAATAATTGGAACTAAACAAAAGTTCCTACATTTTCATTATCTATTCTGGTCAGCACCACTTACATTTACATTTCTTTTAAGCCTGCCAATACAATGGGATTTGTCTGTCATCAAATCTATACAAATGTCCACCATTTGTGAAAGATATGGTCTTAAATTTAGGCAAACTTTCTGGAATCTGAAATAGTCTTGTCAAGTTTGACTTTTCTCAAGATATTTTGAGAGTCTGTGCTTAGTCCTAAAGCTATTAAAATAGCAGCCAGCTGTATAGTGAGATGCAAAAGTATTTTAATAACTAATATTAATATGATATATATAGTATACTCATCTGATCCAAGGCAATTAATTTTGATCTCATTGGACCAAACTACCTGCTTCCAGTCCTCTACAATGTAATTTCTATGAATATAAACAAAGTCTAATCAAGCCTTGTAATATTTGATAGAAAGTGGAGGATATCTGCACTTGACTATAGCTTTCATACAAGCCCTTTTCAAGTGACACCATATAGTAAAAGGGCAGTGAGATTGATTGATGAGATTGAAAAGGTCCTTGATTATCTGAACTGCATTTTCCACCTGATAAAATGAATAGCATGCTAGACATTGGTAAAGAAAAGCTTGGTTAAACAACCTCTAGTAGACTTTTGAAGGTTAGAATACTTCTTGAAACAAAGTCAAGAAATGGTAGCAATGTCAACATCTGTGCTAGAGGTAATAGAGCAAATAAAATAACCATTATCAAGAAAAGGGAGAATAAGATTTTTCTGGATAGTGAAAAGAATTGTATAATGGTGATGGTTAAAAGTCAAGAAGCATGAGAATATTTGCAGATTCAGACATTATGATTATACAGTGACTTCAAAAATCATTGCAATAACTAATATCATTAGAGTATATAAAGTATACTCCAATTATTTGTAGAAATTACCATTTGCTTTGGTGTAACCAAATATAGTAGTCATGTGATTTGGATTAGTGGCTGTGGAGATATGACCATTTTATTACAAGGAACTCATTACAATAGTTTATATACTTTTTATAAGAAAAGTAGGATTATAGCAAAATCAATCAATGGTTGCTCTTATTTGGTTTGAAAAGCAAAGATACATATATAAACATTGTGTCTGAGTTTCAAAAAGTTTATACACTTGTGTATTTCCATATATAGTACTCCAATACTAATCAAATCAATATTGTCTACTTTATATCTAGTAACAGCTATTCTATCCACTCCACCATCACAAATATATAATGAATATGCTCATATAATGTTTAACTCTCATCTAAGATAATATTCTAGCCTTTGTAGTATATTTATAAATTATCAATTCTAGTACTTTTATTCTATTACTTAATATCTTTGATATTGTTAGCATAATACTATTAGCAATTTAATAGTCCATTCAATAAAAACCACATAGAATGATTATATTTCATACTACCATGAATTCTAAATATGTTTTCAGCTCTCAAAGCTGCTTTACAGTTGGCCACTAAGGTACATATCCATGCTAATCAAATAGCATATCTTAGTAAATAATCATTCAGTACTTTAAGTGGCTTTCTCTAAACTGATTTAAGTTTTAGTGATATATTGCAAGTGATATAGATCTTACTGGACCATTTATGTGACTTCTAAGTATCAATTGCAACCTATTCATAAATAATTGCCAAATTCAATATTAGTCAAGGATGTTTCAACTTGATTACAGTTTTCATACCATTGTTTCTTGAATGCTATTAAATTGAATTAGCATATATAGAATCCTGTTAATGTTTTACAATCTTTATCTTGTTAAAATAGCTCTATATTTGCCTTCTGAAATTGAAATACAAGATAATTAATAGGGCTTCAAGTAGGAAAATTTAATGAACTGATATTCAGATGACTTGCAAAGGCTGTAATATTATCTTAGGTAAGAGTTAAACATTGTATGAGCATATTCATTATATATTTGTGATGGTGGAGTGGATAGAATAGCTGTTACTAGACATAAAGTAGACAATATTGATTTGATTAGTATTAGAGTACTATATATGGAAATACACAAGTGTGTAAACTTTTTGAAACTCAGACACAATGTTTATATATGTATCTTTGCTTTTCAAATCAAACAAGAGCAACCATTGATTGATTTTGCTATAATTCTACTTTTCTTATAAAAAGTACATAAACTATTGTAATAAGTTTTTTGTAATAAAATGGCCATATCTCCACAGCCACTAATTCAAATCACATGATCTAGTGACCAATTTGTAGCCAAGAGTGACCACTATATTTGATTATATCAAAGCAAATGATAATTTCTACAAGTGGTTAAGGTACACTTTGTGTATTTTTTAATAATATTAGTTATTGCAATAGTTTTTGAAGTTACTATATATATAGTACTTGCTTACCTGTGCAAGAGAACTATTTTCAATTTAAAAGAAGTTATAAATGTATATACAAGATACTCTTGATATATTAACAACTTCAAATAGATAATCAATAAATAAAAAAACA
This sequence comes from Phylloporus cf. nigrescens, assembly GCA_038094575.1. Classification (NCBI taxonomy): domain Eukaryota; kingdom Fungi; phylum Basidiomycota; class Agaricomycetes; order Boletales; family Boletaceae; genus Phylloporus; species Phylloporus cf. nigrescens. Next base: position 45,524 of record JBBPTW010000029.1, on the reverse strand, counting down.
ATCTTGAAGAAATATATTCTAATTGTTAAATATATTATCATATAATTATAGCTATAATTGGTGTGAACATATTTAACCAGTATAAAATTTTTGCAAAACTTCCATAGAATAAACAAAAACCCTAGAAAACTATATGCTAGAAAATAAAATCACTTAAAAAATAATATATATGAAATCTAATGAATCTATTAAAGCTCAAAAATTTATAACTGGTTAATAAAGATTTGCTTGCAAGAGCAACAATTATTATAAAGCCAGATTTGTTATCAAGGGCTTTACACACATTAAAATCAATTATAAAGATATATTTTCTTCTATTATAAAATAATATGAATTATTCTTACTTTTGCCATACTCTATAATTTGAGTTAAAAGTGCTAAATATTAAAATAGTATTCTTTTATGGCTATTTGAATAAATAAATATATATGATATAGTCAGAAGATTTTATAATCTTAGGTCAGAATAAAAAGATCTATTAACTGAGAAAGTCCATTTATAAACTTAAATAGGCTATATTCTTCTGGAATATAGAGTTACATAAATCTTTTTTTGAGATGAAATTTATCTAAATCACATCTGATCTGAATATCTGTTATAAATTCATTGATTAGAATATAATAATTATCTTACTTATAATAATAATTTTCTTTTTACTGATAGTAATAAATATCTTTACTTTTATATAAGAAAACCTTTATAAAACAATAGAAATTTTGAAATCTAAAAAAGCTAAAAATATTTTAATATAAGAATGATAAGAGATTATCAACAATAAACTATTTCTCTTAATTAATTTTTCTATGCAAACAAAATTATAAAATACTTTGATTTGATAATTGCAAAGGAAAAATCGTATCTTTTTTTACTAATTATAGTCCCAGACCTTTCTAAAAACAAGTCAAATCTTCTCTATAAATACAATATCAATTGATAGTTATTAAATCACTACTCTATATTATGCTTGATATAAGACCAGATCTAGCCTTTTCTATTATCAAAATATTATAAATCTCTACTAACTCAATAGAAAAACACTTGCAAAAGACATGTTATATTGTGTAATAGCTTTCAACTATATAAAAACTTTACATTCAATATTCTTCTCAAGTGTTAAGTCAAGTTTCTTTGAGCTATTCTAGTATAAATCCAAGGGAGTTACTACCAGAGTTTAGTTAAGTGGAGCAAGTATTATAATTCCTTTTTATTAACATATCTATTTTTTTTCTCTTTTTGTACTAGACCTTCTGTTCTTTTCTTCTGTCTATGATTATCCTTATTTGTTTGCTTTCTAACTTCCTTCTTAACTACTTAAATAATATTCTTTATATTAATAATCTATATCTGACTCTTGTATTATTATTATGACATATTTTTATTAATTTTCACAATTACCATATCATACAAGTTCTAGAGTTATTTTTTTATTGGCTATCTAATATCATATTATATTTCTTTCTTAGCTTGACTATAGTATTACTTTCTGTGCTCTATCCTATTTAAATAACTGCTATGCTTTTATATATTTCCTAAGCTTAGTTCACTTGAAATATTATTTCTTTCCACTTGAAACTCTGCTTTATTAACTGACTATCTTGAAAAAGCATTATAAAAATTCCCTTGATCTGATTTAAAGCATTTTTATTCAAGTCTATGTTGAAATTTACCCAGTTAAAGTATAATATAAAGAGTATATAGATTTAACAAGAATATTTGATGTAAAACTTATATATTGTATTCTTGTACTTATAATTCTTGGGGATTAGAGATTAGAGAGATCAGAGCAAGTTAAAAGAGTCAAGAACATAGAAGAACAGAATAAATCAATATTCAAACTAAAGATTTAAAGTAAAGTACAAAAGGTTTATACATATATATTACAAGTAGTATTAGATTTTTAAGTAAATAGAATATAATTATAGAAATAGAGAAATTAAATAAGATAAAGCCCAAATAGTAGAAGTGCTATAGCTATGCTTCATATTTATAGTATAAAAGAAACAGAAGAAACAGAGATATAACACTAATATGAATAAAATTAAATTAAATTAAAAAAAAACAAAATTGTAAAAAAAAGTAGAATGATTTCAAAGATTAGAAAATTAAATAACACAAAGATAAGTTCAAAGATGCAATGAAATTAAAAATGAAGGAGTAAGGTTAGACTTGTGAAAATCACTATATAATACCAAGAATCAAGAGTAGCTATATTGCCTATTGTAATACTAACTGGGCTGGTAATATCAAGACTTCACACTCAATCACTGGTTATGGCATATTTCTTGCCAATAATATTATTTCATAATTATTACAATAATAGAGAATAAAACTTTTTTCTATTAAATATTATGGTATATTCAAAGTTGCAAAACAGTCACAATAGATCTATAACTTATATAAAAGATTAGAATTCTAACTTAGTGTTCTTTATTCAAAAAATATCCAGTAAACTTCTAAACTTCACTATAGATCAATTCTTTAGAGTCAATCTGATTATAAGCTAGAAATAGAACAACTCTACCTTCTAGATTAATCAGAAGATGTTCAAAAAAGTATCTCCTTCTAAATGGGTAAGAAACCTAGTTAATAGAATATCTAGTTGTTCTTTAATTTCCAAAGAAGAGCATTTAAGATAACTAGTTAACTTTTAACTAGCAGAGAAGATAGCTATGAAAATAGCACAATATTACTTGTAGGAAGTAATAGAGCAAGGTGTAGTCTGTTTAAACTAGTGGTGGGCTATGAATATAGCAAGATGGGTGATGGTAAATGTGAAAAGGGGGTTTTAGCCTAGTTTAAGAACTATAAGTAAATATATGTGGAATAGAATAAATAAATGGAAACTGAATGAATAAGATACTAGAAATTAGAATTTCTATAAGAATAACTGTTAGATATGGACAGATATGGAAAGAGAAGACTCTGAAGTAAGAAGTCTTGAAAAAGAGATGATTTAAAAGATTAAAGAAAATAATCAAAAAGAATATTTGACTGGCTGAATTTTGCTTTCCCTGCTGTATTTATGATTTTATATAGTATAGCATAGGAAACTATGCTATAGTTTTACCACTCCCCTGGGATTGTCTATTTGAAAACTCACTTAGTCAAACTAACTAGATCTAAGTTCTGATAACTAGTTTTTCTGGTAACAAGCTATGTATATTTTATGAATAACCTTTGTAACTCTTGTAGGCTTTGCAAAGAAGATATTGAAGCAATGCTTTCTTGTTTGAAAGCAGTAGCATTGCCATTCACTAGTTTCAAAGTGAATACAAGTAGTTGTAGAAATAAGGCTATGATTATTCAAATTGAGTTATACAGTGACTTTAAAAAGTATTTCAATAACTAACCAAAATATAGTGTACAAAGCACACTGCAATTACCTATGAAAATGTTGCTTAGAGTTGATAATATAAAACAAAGTACAAATAAATAGCTACAAATCTGTTCCTGGGTCATGTGATCTGGCTCAGGGGTCATTATGATATGACCATTTTGAAACAGCAATATTATTGAAATAGTTTTTGAACTTTTATCAGAATAGTAGAATTCCATGGAAATCAACTGATATCTGGTATTGTTTTTGTTCCACAAACAAAAATATATATATAAACATTATGTTTGAGTTTGAAAACATTTATATTCGTTTTCATACCACTTGAATTTCTTTTACAATTACTAAATAGTATTTTAATCTTATAAGTTACTTTCTACAAGAATATTAGAAATTGTTAATAAAGTATTGTTTTGGAAATTATGAAAGAATATTATTAACTTATAAAAATATTACTACAGCTAGTTATTTATTCATCTACAAGTATAAATAAGTTTATATAAATTTATTATTATATTTACAAATAGAGTAAAGTATATAATAGTTTAGCCTTCCAATTCTAATGATAGATGTTTAAATTGATTTCACTGTCAATTGTAGAAGCATTTTAAAGGCCATATATCACTATATTATGCCACAATTATCTTTAAATCTAAAGATCTTTTTAACTAATCTGATATTCTACTACTTATTTGATTTATTTCATGTAACATTCACTTCTTTGATAATAAGTAATACAATAAATATCCTCCTTACTAATGATATCATTTAATCTGAAATTTCATTATCTTCACCCACTAGGTTCTATTTTTATTTGTGAACCATTCTTTATCTTGTTAATAAGCAACATAATAGATAGCTTCCTATTAATGATACCACTTAATTTGAAATTTTGCCTGCCAGATCCCATTGTTGTGTGTAAACCATAGCTTATGGCAATAGTCAAGGTTTAATATGTGACATCCTCAGTTGTTGAAGATCTTCATTAAACTTCCAATTCACTAATATATATGTTGAGGAAGTTTCCTTGCATGCAAGTTCTATTTAGAATACTAAGGCTGAGATTCAGAAGATTTCAGAACTGCTCAAATCTTAAATCTTAATCATGGCTAAATGTAAATGTGAATTCTTAGAGGCATAGGTATGTTGTAACCTTTGATTTGTCAACTAATCTTACTTCTTTTTCTCCAAGTACAAACATGTCAACAAACAGAATAGAGATTACCAGCATAGCACAGATATTATGTGAAAATATGGGTTTTTTTTCTCCCTGTTCTTTAACTTGATCTTATTAGTTTTTATTTTATTTTTTTAAATTAGAACTGCTGAAAAGAAGAAGTAAGAAGGGGTCTGCAATAGCAAGATAAAGTTCAGTATAAAAGCTCAGTGCTCCTTATGTTTGTAGAGGCTTGTTTCTTGTCTTTCTAGATCTTCATAGTATTTAAAAGTGTTTTTTAAAATATCCCTTGATGTCCTGCATTTATTCACCCATGATCAAACAATTTTAATATGTATCCAGTTCTATTTGCTACTGGACTGACCTGCTAGACCACTCACTATCTGACAATACCTTTTATTATTTCTATCTTCCTCATTGATTTTTCTTCTCTTTTTATTTCAACTTATTGTTTGTTAATTGTGCTTACTACTTGTCTTCTTCACCACATGATCTGAGATATTGTTTATACTGATTACTCCTTTTTGAGCTCAGTTTTGGATACATCTTAGTAGTCTTTATTTACTTGATACTGTTAGTTTTGGACTTGTACTACTATCCTCTAACATATTATAATGACTTCAGTGAAGAAGTGTTCAAAAGAAATGACCAGCAGTCTATCTTGGTCATAAAAAAGAAAGAAAGAAAGAAAAGGAGTTTTAAGTCTAGTGTCCCTTTGTTAAAGGAAAAGAACAAGAGAACCAGACTGTAGGCTCCAGTTGGACTCTGGGGGTTTATATACTATCTAGGGGTTTGTATATATGTGGTTCTATTTGTATATATTATATATCATAAGAAGTAAATAGCAGTGTCCATCAGATGAGTTACTATGAGTCATGATAAGGGCAGTGAAGATAAGAAACATGAAATAAAAGGCTGTCTATGTGGCAGTACTGGTTAGCATAGCCTTGTGACAGAAATAAATAGATAAGAGGAATGAGAAATGAGTCATAAGGATATAGCCATGTGGTGTATCAAATGGAAAAGAAGCATAGCATTGAATGATAGAACAGCTCTGTGGTGGTGGGAGATTGAGAAAGAGAGGCATGACAGGGATTAATAGATAAGGGTTATAAGTCATGTGAATCATTAGATCTCATATATCTATTTGGAGATAAGTCATGTGATTATAACTATGTTGTGGTGACTGTCCTAAGTCACAAGTATTGTGGTGATGATAAATGACTTATCTAGAGTTGTTGAAATTGACTAAGTATGTCTAGCACTTGTGAAAAGAGTTTGGTGGTCATAACACTATTTCCTCACTAAAGATCGACTTTCAGGTAATTAAAGGGAATGTCCTGCTATACTAGTGCAGTGTGGTTATCAGCTCTTTTGCCAAATAGAAGAAGAAAGTCCAGTGGAGTACTAGGCTACAATTGCAGTATCTATAACCAACCTTGGTGGCCTAACCATGAAAGATGGCAGAATCTAATTCAGAGGCTTCTCCCTGTCAGATAGCTTCATCACTAAGCATGATAAGGATTTTCAATTTGTGCTATGAGATCACACAGACTGTCTCATCCCTCCTCACAGCACAGGTGAGAATATTATGTGGTGACATATAAAACTCACCTCACCCCTACCCATTCTCTTGCCCTTTAATATTCTTGAACTCAATATCTTTTTGGACATGAGCACATTATTCTGCATAGAAGTCATCTTTAATGGATGCTGACACACCTGGAAACTTTAGCCTAACTAGATATCCAATGGCTGGAATATTGGATGGGTAGAGATCATTGTCTCTGAACTTCTCATATATGCAACAATCAGATCCACTTTCCCCCATGCCAACTTCCAGATTCATGTGGACAATCAGGGCATTATTGAAGGTTAAAAGTAAGAATATAGCCATGACATCCCCACCAACAATGTTTTCAAGTGCATCTATGCTGTCCTGGCTCCTCAGCAACACATTCGTCATATCTAATATGTTTTCAGTACCAGCAACCTCACAGATCTCATATTCCAAGGCATTTATTCCTTCATTCACCTCACTCTTCCAAGCATTCAGCTGCTCTTTTTCCTCAACCTCCTCATCAGCAACTCCACACACTTCTAGCATATGTGAAACCTCAAATCCCCCATCCATCCATACCCTACACATTTTAAAATTTGCCAAGGTCCCAGCCAACACCATACTTGGCATCATTGCCTCCATGCCCACACCCTCTCATATCACATGGTCTATTGCTAATGCCTTCAAGCTATGCCTGGTATGCATAGCCCAGGACTATCTGTATATCTGGAGGCCTATGAATCCATGCCCCACTATGTCACCTCTCTCAGAAAATAACACTGAGCAGATCTATGATGTGATTACAAATGTCTGATCTTTCATCATCTACAAGATCTATAGCTTAGGCCTCCTGGCCTTTCATGCCCTCTGCAACACCAAAAATATATCTAAAGAGGATCAGACCCTCTTCAAGCCTAATATCATTGCAATCTTTATCACATTCATGGCTGGCCTCTGTTATGCTTGGCCTAGGTAAGGACAAGTATAGCCTTTGAGGTTTATATATCTGAGCCAGAGAAGATCATAGAATGTCAAAGAACAATGATTGGTAAGTATAGAACATAAAGAAACAATGGTGAAGAATAAGGGCAGGTTAATCAATGATGAAGCAAGTGGAACATTGTGGAATACTATGGAATAATGATGAGTCATCAATGAAAAGAAATAGCATTCAATTAGATAAGTTGCAATAGTAATTAAGGAAAAAGACTAGCAAGAAAAGAGTAAGTCATAATATTACCCCTTTAGTATGTTGAGTCTACAATGAAGACCATCTAAAGCCAGGAATATGAGAGGCCTGAGGAGCTGGTCATGTTGGCTTTGACAGTTTCATCAAAAGATTCCTTATATGGAGAGAGAGCATAAGGAGGGGGTGAGGCAGAGTAGCAATAAGCAGGATGTGGGGCATAGCAGCCTCCAGTGGAGATGTGGGCAGAGCACCAGAAGGACTATGATGAAATAGTAGTGGATGAAGATGAGAAAGGGGGATAATGGTGAAGGGGGTAGTGGTTCTGAGGGTACCCTGGGGTATTCCTTAGACAAATAGAGCATATATGTATATGCTGCAGTCTGGGTGGCAGTGTTCAAGGCATCAACAGTGGAAGGATGCTTCATAGAAGCAAGGGTAAGTGGGGGTAGCAAGGTAAAACTATCATTCCCAGTCCAAAAGACTTTTGTTTATTCAAGGGTAGTAAATTCAGCAAAAGTTAGGGTATTAAACAAGGTGGTGGAGAAAGGGACATAAGGGGGTGGTATATGCAGGATGAGGGGTTCATTCATCTTGTCTTGATAATGCTGTAGGTCATTCAGAAACTCTTCCATATCCAGTTGGAAGAAGGTGACATGAAGATCCCAGTATAATAGTTTTTAAAATGGTGACCATTTCTTGCTTTCTTGCTGAACCTGCATTCTTATATGCCTCTGCTTGACCCTGTAGGATGTTTTTGTCTCTGAGTTTCCAGCAGTCTGTGTTAAAATCCATTCTTCTAAGAGTCTTGAGGTCCTTGCAATGAGAAATACTATAGTAAAAGTGGCTTGAATGTGCAGCCATTTGTGCTGGTTTTTAAGTGGCTGGAAGATCACACACAACACAGGCAACTGCAGACCTAACTGTTTGGTCTTTGAGGTAAAGCTGGAAGTAAATACCAAACTTCCAGCTGTCTAGCATGTCATTGATCAATAGGTCAAGGAAGTAGTTAAGCTGGTTGCTGTTCAGCTTAGTAGGGCCAGGAACAATTGCTGCAAGATACATGTTCTCTGGCTTGTAGCAAATATCCAAGGAAAGGTTAAGACAAGCATAGGAGATAACTTCACATAAGATAGTTATATTAAGCAAAAAGCCTTTGAAGAACAAGATAGGAATTCAAGCCAGATTTTTCTGATTGTCTATGAGACACCAATGTTTGAGCATAGTGTTAGGGGAAAAAGAATCCAAGAAAGCTTGGGATACCTAACTGAGGAACCTGTCCAGTTCAAGCCACTCAAAAAGAAGATCAGGGTAAAGTGCAAATATATTGTTTGAACAAATAATGAATATAGTGCCAGATTTGTAGAAGAGGTAAGAGAAAAGTGATCCAGTGTGCAAAGTGTATTGGAAAGTATATGATAGATGGAGAAAATTGGCTAATATTAGGCATAGCTTCCTGAGATTTTGAGCTATATTATCAATTCCATTTAAATAAGACAAGTATATTAATAGTGGTAATTCCTACATATTTGGAGAACAGAAGACAATCTGATATAAAGTCAAAAAAGATATATGTCAATATGCTAGAGTAAACAACATGGTGGATAAGTGAGCAAGATAGATAAGAAAATAAATAAGATGTATTAATAACAAGATAGATAGCTGATATGACAAAGATAATAACAGGAGGTATTAAAGGCTTTAGAAGCATTGGGTATTCTCAGAAAGGTCAGAGAACCAGTTCTGGAGTCCACTGTGAGTAATCAAGGATATATTGAGAGGATATAAAGGATATATAGACCTGGAGTCCACTATGAGTAATCAAGGAGGAAAGAACAGTGGACTTCCAGGATAAGTGTGGTTCTGGAATAACAAGTGTAAACAAATGAGCCACAATGAATGTGAGTATAATAAGGGTTACTTCTGTATGGGTAGAGCAACCACATTAAGGTAAATCAACTAGAAAAAGTGGTAAGTATCTAAAGTGACCATAGGGAATTCAATAGGAGCAGTTAGAAGATCAACACAGCATTCAAACAGTGCCAAATCACAAATCTTAACAGATATATAGTCTTTTAGAACTGACTCTGGTCTACCACAGCTAGCATCTTATTCATACTACATGTGATCTTTCTTTCAGTGATAACTATTATCATCACTCTGTTTTAGCTACAGCTGTTTATGATATATTATAGGTAGTTCTTCACAAATTTTCTCAAACATAGTGAAACAGCCTCTGAAGTTTATATCCTTATAGTCACATCTGTCCTCCCATATCTTATCCACTCATTTTCTATAACATCCATCATTGCTAATTATCTTATCTTAATCTACATGTTCACTTCTGATTCTTTTTCCTTTTGCAGTTTCTCTTAGCAGTTTCTCTTAGCAGTTATGGACACTAAGTGCCTGCTAAATGTCTGCTTTATATTTGATTACTTTTCTTGTTTAAAAAATGTAAAATTTCCCAGGAGCTTAAATAAATTGGAAATTTTAATTTTTCTTAACCATCAAAGTAGGGTTGTAAAATGAAATATTTCACTAAATATTTTTTACCAGTCTAAAAGTATAGATTTCCAGATTTAAAAAACTTTAGCTTTTGTAAAGATTTTATAATACTCTTGAAATTAATATTTTGTTTGATATTTTCATATACTAAATATGCTACACAAAAGTATATATTTCATTAAGCATCTTTATAGTATTAACATTTAAAATGTTCTTGTTTAAAAAATGGTAAATAAAATTTAATATTATTATTTTTCATTTTTAATATATTATAAACATCATGAAAATGTCCAATGTGTGGAATAATCACTTGAGAAATGACTTAGAGGATAAAAACAACAATAAGAATATAAGAATACAAGTTTTTATTTTTTCAAGTAATCAATAAGACAAGGAAAGAGGAAATGGAAATGAGTATAATGGAGAATGATAATAATGAGTTTATAGTATGGTACTTTACTAATCTTGTTTGTTTTCATAAGACTATTAACATATACATACAAGCCACTTGCTAGATAAGCTGTTTCATCATTGACAAAATATCTAATAGATTAATGCTTTTTGAAACAATATAGTCATATATAGTTAGATTCTAGGCTTAAGGAAAACCTATATCTGGACTCCAGGATTAAGAAGATTGGATTCTTTGTGGTCTTGGTTGCTCTGTTATAGCATAGGAAAAGCAACCCTAGCCTTCACTGCTACATATATAATTGTCCACCATTATAAATAAGAATAATATTGCTGTTTCCCATAGTACACAAGGGGAAATATTAGCAGAGTATTAGAGGCTGCTATGTAGCCAGAATCCAATATCCAGCCTGGGCTGTTCATATGAATAGTCTTATTGCTGCTACCATATACTATAGAGGGCAGATTGTTCTCTGTGTGGCTTTTACTGGCATTGCTTCACTTTTGCTTTTTCTATTGTCTGTCTTGAACAAAGTGTCTGCAATATTAAGAAGGGGAATCTTATATATCAACTTCTTCAAAGGATCTTTCTGATTATTTGAAATGAAGCTGCCTCTCAGCATCACTTTGTAGTGGAATCTGTGGATTACACATTGAGAGACTGGATGGATGTGGATATGCCATTTGTAGGAATTATTACAGTATTCAGTAAAGACTTTAGACAAACTCTTCCTGTTATTCAACATGGCTCTAGAGCACAAATTGTTCCTGCTGCTTTGATATATCCCTATCTCTGGCTTCAAATGCAAATTTATTAACTCCTTTAAAACATGAGACTAGATCAAGATCCTGATTCTGATTATTAGGCACATCGGTTGTTGCATATAGGCAAGACTGATGATGAAATAGAGCTTCCCCAATATATGTACTCTGGTGACAGCATTGCTTCTCTTATGAATGCTATATATACTCTGATCTCCTTGGTCTTCAACCTTATCAACATCTTCCTGACAACTACTTCTTAAATTATACTATCCTTACTTCTAGAAATATTCAAGTGCATGAGGTCAACTCTGCTATTCTGGAGACTATTTATCCACAAGAGAAGATAAGACTCTGTTATTGAAGAAGAGTATGAATATATTCAGCCAGAAATCTTATATATACTCTTATTCAATGGATTTCCTCTACACAAACTAGAGCTAAAAAATGGAGCACCCCTCATGTTGTTGAGAAACTTGGACTCTATTCATGGACTATACAATGGCACAAGATTGAGATTAATTAGATCTACCTTCAGGATCTTGAAATGTCAAGTGTTAAAAGAAGATGGAAATGGAGATATAGTATTGATTCCCAGAATAGCCCTTGATTCTGGTCTGGAAGAATCTTCTATACCCTTTTATTGACTACAATTTCCTATTTACTTGACCTATGCTATAACTATTAACAAATCTCAAGGTCAATTTATAAAGAATATTGAAATTGATTTATGTACTTTTTTTTTTTTTTTTTTTTTTTTTTTTTTTTTTTTTAATTAAAAAATTTAAAAATTAATTTAAAAATTGGGAAAAAAAAAAAAAAAAAAAAATAA
>JBBPTW010000029.1:0-33743 GCA_038094575.1 Phylloporus cf. nigrescens | reverse complement strand
TTTTAATACAATTTCCTATTTACTTTAACTTTTTTATAAATATTAAAAAATATAAAGTTAAATTTTTAAATAATTTTTTTTTTTTTTTTTTTATTTTTTTTTTTTTTTTTTTTTTTTTTTTTTTTTTTTTTCATGAACAACTGTATATAGTTCTTTTACATTGTGCTCATTCTAGACATATTAAGATTATATTTAAAAAAACACAAGAAGACACTAAAATAATCAATGAAGTTTGACCAGAAGTATTTGTAGAATTAAATATTTGATTTTGATATACCATATACAAAATAATTACAAGTAGTCTGTGCTGAGAGGCATAACCTCATAGGTAAAAACTCTAGTACTAAGTATCACACAAGACCTAGTCCATTATATAATAAGTCAATATTTAGAAAAGTGCAGGTTGATAATCTCTATTGTATTTACAGTGGCTCAAAAAATTATTTGAATATTTGCATGTTTTGCACTAAATACAATAGTTTGCAATAACCACTAAGCCTAATTATAATATCTTGGTATATCAAATATAGTACTTACTCTTGGCTTTTAATAGATACAAGAATTAAGTCATTTGAATAGATTTGATAAAATGGCAGCCATTTCAAAATAATAACTTATTTGGACAGTTTTTTAACTTGATGTTTTAATTATATATATTGGACCCTAGCATGCTGTAAAATGATTATATCTTTTTAGTAATGCTTCTATTATGTTACCTTTATGTAACTAAATGCCAGACACTATATATACACTTCATTATTTCTTGTTAATTTTCCTATCATTATTATAAAAGTTGTCTCTATCTCTCAAAAAAACAACATTATCTCTTTCTCCTCTATAGGCCTTTCCTCTAGAAATATTGCTGTCCAAACTGGTCTAGGAAAGTTCACAGTGTATGAGGTCCTTCAGGAACTTCAAATAGAAAGCCCTAGACTTTATGGTGGCCATCCTTCAAAGCTTACTTCTATCAATAAAAGGACTATTGTTCAACAAATTATTACTGGCAAGGTCAAAAATGCTGTTGATGCCACTCAATTTATCAATTTTATCATTGATACTCCTGTTTGTTCCCAGACAGTAAGAAATACCTTTAAAGAAGCCTCTCTCAAAGCTATGGTGAAAAAGAAAAAGTCTTTACTTTCTCAAGGAGATAGGAAAAAAAAACTTGCCTTTGCTTACAAGTATCCACATTGGACTGTGAAGAATTAGAAGAAAGTCATATGGTTAGATGAGACCAAAATCAATAGGATTGGACTAAATATGCAGAAATATGTGTGGAAAAAGAAAGAAGAGGGGTTAATTACTAGAGAAGTCAAAGATACAGTGAAGTTTAAAGGAGGTTCATTGATAATATAAGGTTATATAGGATGGAATAGAGTTGGGATCTTAAGTGAGGTGGAGAAAAGAATGAATGCTAAGCAATATGTGGCAATTTTGAAGAAGGGATTATTGCAAAGCATAAAGGAATCTGGAATTCCACATAAAAACATTATCTTTCAATAGAATAATGATCTCAAGTATACCTTGGAAAGAGCTCAGAAGTGGTTTAAAGAGCAGAAAATCAAGCTTCTGAATTGGCCTGTACAATCTCCAGATCTCAATCCTATTGAATATAGTTGAAATTACCTCAAAAGGTGCTTATTAGCCTATGCAAGTGCTCCTATAGAAGTTTATCAACTATGAAATGGAGTGATAGAGGAGTGGGAAAAGATTTCTGTGGAACAGTGTCAGAAATGGATAGAGGGTATGTCTAGCAGGATTGAAGCAGTTATTAAGGCCAAAAGAGATCATACCAAGTACTAAATATTCAAATTTGTACAAAATTAAAAAATTGTCCAAATAAGTCATCATTTTGAAATGGCTGCCATTTCATCAAATCTTATCTAAATAACTTAAGTCTTATACCTATTGAAAGCCAAGAGTAAGTACTATATTTGATATATTAAGATATTATGGCTAGACTTAGTGATTATTGCAAACCATTGTGTTTAGTGCAAAACATGCAAACATTTGGATAGTTTTTTAAGCCACTGTATTCAATTGTATAGTCATTGGATATGATATTTGAATATATCATAATCATGAATAACTAATGTGGAGATAATTAGGCTATAAAAAAAAACCAATGTCAAGCTAGAATAGAATATTAGTATATTATATTAATAAATGGTAATAATGGATTGAAATCAATATGTATATAGGTATTTCAAAGTCAAAAATAATGTTTACATGCATATTATTGATTGTATAAGCAAATAAAGCCAAGTATATATTGCCTTGACTATAAACTATGAAATAGTAATAATACTCAAATAAGTATCTCAATAACATACCATTTTGAATTGGCTATATCTCAGTGTCATGACAATCAAGTCACATGATTCAAGAAGTGTTAGAATGTCAAGAGCATATACTTTCCACTATTCTACAATTGTTTGGTCTTAGTTATTTCTCATCTTTCACTATTGACTACTTTTTTCAAAATCATCCAATATTAGGACATTTTTTTGAGTCACTATATCTATATAGAATATGTCAATATTATTACTAATTAGTACTAATTACTAGGTTACTATTCCAAGCTTTATCTTATTTACTTGTGTTTATATGAATACCCTCCATCTTCTGCTTGTTTTTGATTTAGATATAGATTTAATAATAGTAACATTCACATTGCAAAAGAAAAACCAAACTAGAAGGGAAAGATGGTTTGAACAGAAAGAATAATATCCATATTATCAAAAATAAACAGGTGATATGCCAGCATACATGCTAATTGAAGAGCACAATCTGGATATCAGGATAATGTTTATGTCATCAGAGTGAGCAGAGCAGAATTTGAATGCTAAGTCATAGCAAAATAACTATATATTGTAGTATGTAGATACAAGATAGCAATATTAGCACCATTGAGCAGAAGAAATCAGAAGGAGCTGTGGTCATGGTGGATTGATTATGATATAAATAGCAGTTAGAAAGAGAATCATGGCTGTGTTCAAAAATAAGTGCTAATACACTAAGCAACAAAACTATTACAATATTAGCTATAGTTGTAAAAAGTGGTTAATATCTCATGGTACATTGATGCTGGACCCTCAAACCTAGGTATCATTAGAAAGCATGATAAAGGGCTTTTCAAAAATATATACATTGCTTATGTAATTCTTTCTCAGTAACAGAATATTCAACAATTGATGACAGGTACTTATTATAGCAGTTTTGTTGCTAACTTAATAAAGTATTAAATTAATATGTTCTGTCATATTATTACATAATCAATGGGTCATGTGATGTACAACAAGGTACAAACAAACCATAACAACACTCCTTTTCCACTTCCATCATTATAAAACCACTATCTATTGATCAAACCAACCAAATTATTGCTTTCTTGGATTTGGGTCAATCCACTTGTCAGATCTCTGTTGCTACTGGCCTAAACCACTTTACTGTCAGTAGAGTTAGGTCTAAACTTCATTCTGACCTTGTCAAGTCCACTTGTGGTCATTCTTCCAACATAACTCCTACTGATATGTGCTATGCCATTCGTCTTATTGAAATTGACAAGACTGAAAATGCTATCCAGATGACCACTACTCTTCAGGATGTCAAGAACCAGTCCATATCTCCACAAACCATCTGCCATCACCTGAAGCAAGCTGGTATGAAGGCTGTGGTAAAGAAAAAATATCCCCTTCTTATCAAGTATTATAAAAGAGCAAGAATGAACTTTGCTCTTAGCCATAGGAACTGGACTGTGGAGGACTGGAAGAGAGTTATATGGTCAGATGAGACCAAAATTAATCACATTGGGTCAAATGGCAAGAAGTGGGCATGGAAAAAAAATAGGAAAGGGCCTAAATGACAAATTGATGAGAGGAACAGTGAAGTATAGAGGAGGATCCTTGATGATGTGGAGCTGTATGACTTGGAAAGGTGTTGGGCTGGCTTGCAAGATTAATGATAAGATGGATACTAATCTCTACATACAGATTCTGAAGGATGAGCTTCATCAAACATTGGAGTTTTATGGAAAAACTCCAGAAAACATTATGTTCCAGCAGGATAATAACTTCAAACATACCAGTAGAAGGGTTAA
The DNA here is from genome assembly GCA_038094575.1 of Phylloporus cf. nigrescens. NCBI lineage: Eukaryota > Fungi > Basidiomycota > Agaricomycetes > Boletales > Boletaceae > Phylloporus > Phylloporus cf. nigrescens. Next base: position 29,644 of record JBBPTW010000029.1, on the reverse strand, counting down.
GAAGTGGTTTGTTGAGCATGAATATCATGTAATGGTATGGCCTGCTCAATCTCCAGACCTCAACCCCATAGAACATCTGTGGTTTCTGCTTAAAAGAAGAGTAGTAGAGTATTCAGAGCCATCAAAAGGGATTATAGAACTTTGGGAGTATGTGCAGGTAGAGTGGGAGAAGATTGGAGTGGAGGAGTATCAGAAGTTGATTGAAAGTATGCCTAGAAGGGTTGAAGAGATAATCAAGGCAAATGGAGGATACACCTCCTACTAGTCTCTAATAGCTTATATTCAGCAACAAAACTGTTGTAATAAGTACCTGTCATCAATTGTTGAATATTCTGTTACTGAGAAAAAATTACATAAGCAATATATATATGTTTGGAAAGCCCTTTATCATGGCTTTCTAATAATACCTAGATTTAAGGATTCAGTATTAATGTACCATGAGATATTAACCAATCTTTACAACTATAGCTAATATTGCAACAGTTTTGTTGCTCAGTATATATAATGAAAAATATTATGGGTTCCAAAAGGTAGAGGTTGAGAATGAGAAATATTATAATCATAGCCTGATTCTATTTTCAGTGAGCATAGAGACAACTAGCCAGGTAGTAGTGGTGTTATGATTACTTAATATTAATATTTGTGATTTTATACTCTTTAAATGCTCTATTAATCTTCTAACTGTTTCCATTGGATTTTTCATGGTCACTTTATATACTTATCACTTTTTCTAGTCCTCTTACCATAATATGATTGCTCTATTCATATAGAAGCAACCCTTATTACATTTACATTTATTGTGACTTATTTATTGACACTTGATATTCCAAAAGTATACTTATCCTAAAAGTCTACTATTGTTTCCTTCTTGATTACTCACAATGAACTCCAGAATTCTTTACAATAAAAGACTTGTCAATTAAAACCTGAATTCTATCAGTAAGAAGAAGCTAGAAAGATAACAGGAAGTGATATCATATGAAGTGATAAGACACCTAGAACATAAACAGGGGATCCATATCAGCTGTCTATTTAATAGGGATCAGATAAATTCAAATGACTTTGCTAATGAAACAATCAGATTATATGGATAATATAATATAAAATATATATAAATTATGATAAACTAAGTGGCTGCAGGGTCTGAAAGAATGGTTATAATCTTAGAGTCTAGAAAAGTATAGATGAGGCAACAGGAATCCTAAGTGATAAAGGAAGTAGCAAGAAGGCTACAATATATTATATGGATAATAAGAAGAACATGAGCAATAAAATAGGTAGTTATGAGTGCCTCGTTTATGGGGCCAATATTGTAGGATTTCTTGAGCTCGAGTTTCTCATGCCAGTCAATATGAACTTTTGATATATAGTAGAGCAATATATGCTTGCCCTGCTCACCTTCAGCATGTAGTGTGTGGTTGTCAAGGCTGTGGAAAAAGTGATAGAAAGTATCAACCACTCAGCCACCCCACTGCACTTTGTGAATAGCAGAAAAAAAGCCATTTTTGACAAAACTGAGTTGCATGTAGATCAATTGATGGTTCTGTTTAGCATTTTTGGAGCCAGCTCCCCAAGCAGTGACACCTCCTTCCATAGCTCTGAAGAGGGTCAAAGTGTCATCTGCTTGTTGAACTGTGCATGCTACCTTGTTAAGTCCCTTCTTAGTGAAATATCAGAGGGAAACATATTTCTACATTTTAAGATGCCTGGTGGCATACTCAGAGGGTTTCTGTGTGAGTGTGGAGATGACAGTTACATCCTCATCAAAGTCAATAGGTTGCGCTTCCAGGCTATCCTCCTTGTCAGCTCCCCCAGGTCTACAGGCTGGTAGTGAGTGTTGATTATGGGGAATCCTTCTTGGTTGGGGAGGTCTCTGGGGTTGATCTCCAGGTTGGGGTTTGCCATTGCTATTATCAGTGTCTCCTCTGTTATCTGGTTGGGCTGGCAATAAAGCTGCAGAACCAAGACAAACCCAGCACTGGTTCAGAAACTTTATCGCTTGGTCTCTGTTGAGATCTTGCCTTATCATCACTAGACCAACGAGCACTTTGAAACTTGAGAGGGTAAAGTTGGGGGGTTGAATAGGATCATCTGGTTGATTCATGACTCCAGGCAGGGAGGAAAGGTGAACCAGGTGTTGAAAAGGAGTGTCCAAAGGGTGAAAGAAGTGAGAATGGGTGAAAAAAGCAAAGAAATAAGCAAAGAGAGTGAAAAGAGTAGTACAAGCTGTGAATACTGAGCAGTGAGTGAATCGATGGAAGAAGATGCGAAAAGAGAAGAGTACTGTGTCACTGTCACTCGTGCAAAGACAATATTCTATTACTTGTCACTAACTTCTACATATTAGAATGGCTACATCTATGGTACCAATATCTTGAACACACATCAAAGAATACTTTATGTTATACTCATAAGCATTTGACTGGCATTTCTAATCTTATGGCATCTTCTTCTGATCCTCCTTGCAAAGATTACACTATGGGTAAAATGGTGGAGTTATCTTTTCCTGACTTATTCAAATATGCTAGTTGTCCTCTGATACTAGTTTATTCAAATATTGTGGGACCAATCCACATCTGGTATTACATTTACTTCCATCCATTCAGATCAAGGGGGGAAATTTATGAGCCATGCCCTGTAGTCATTCTTCTGAACAAAAGGTATAATCTACCAGACAATACCCCTCAACAGAATGATAGAGCAGAAAGGTTCAATCAAACCATAATGAAGAAAGCCAATGTGATGCAACATCATGCCTACTTATCACCTACTTTCTGGCAAGATACAGCCAAAACAGCTTTACATCTGTATAATTATCAACCCATGTGTCACCTGGATTAAAAAACTCCCAATGAGATATTCTTAGGTTCTAAACCTGATCTCTCATACTTTCAAACTGTTGGCTGTCACACTTATGTTCACATTCTATTAAGGGCTCTAGAAGCGTTGGATGTTCTCAGGAAGGTCAGGGAACCAGTTCTGGAGTCCACTGTGAGTAACCAAAGGATATATTGAGAGGATATAAAGGATGTACAGACCTGGAGTCCACTGTGAGTAACCAAGAAGGAAAGAACAATGGACTTCCAGGATAAGTGTGGTTCTGAAATAACAAGTGTAAACAAATGAGCCACAATGAATGTGAATGTAATAAGGGTTGCTTCTGTATGGGTAGAGCGACCACATTAAGGTGAATCAACTAGAAAAAGTGGTGAGTATTTGAAGTAACCATAGGGAATTCAATGGGAGCAGTTAGAAGATTAACACAGCATTCAAACAGTGCCAAATCACAAATCTTAACAAATACCTTCTCTCCTATTGCTCGCTTCAAGACAATGAGACACATTCTATCCCTTGCTGCTCTCTATGATTGGGAATTGAAAGCACTTGATGTAAAAACTGTATTCTTATATGACAACCTGGATGAAAAGATCTATATGACTCAACCTGAAGGTTTTATAGTCAAAGATCAGGAAACCAAGGTCTGTTGACTAAGAAAGTTCATCTATGGACTCAAACAGGCTACACTCTCCTGGAACAAAGAGTTGCACAAATCCCTTAGTGATATGGAATTTACCAGGACTACCTTAGATCCTGGTACTTACTACAAGTTTATTGGTCAGAATATAATCATAATTCTCACCTACATTGATAATGCTTTTTTTACTGGTAGCAACAAAATCCTTCTTCTCTCACACAAGAAAATCTTTATGAAACAATGGGAATCTTGATATCTTGGTAAAGCTAGGGAATATCTTGGTATGCAGATTACCAGAGATTGTAAAAAATGATCTACACTGAGCAACAAAAGCAATGTAATGTTTGCATCACTTTGATTGATGAGTAAATATCTAGTGAACTATTGAAGCTATGCCCATGAACCCAGGTATCATTAGAAAGCTATTATCAAGAGGATTCCAAATATATATACATCGCTTAGGTAATTTTGACTGTATCAGGAAATATTTCGGAATTAAACTGGGGTACTCATTGTATCAGTTTTGTTGCTGATATCAAAAGTATTGAAACTAGTATGAAGTATATCCTTCTTTGGCCTTGATCACCTCTTGAACTCTTCTAGGCATACTCTCAATTAATTCCTGACACTGGGCCACCTTAATCTTATACCACTCATCCTTAATCCTCTTTTAAAGCTCCATGACTCCCTTGGGTGGCTCAGAATACTCTGCAAGCCTTCTTTTGAGAAGAAACCATAGATCCTCCTACTGGTATGCTTGGGGTCATTATCTTGTTGAAAGATAATGTCCTCTGGAGATTTTCCAAAATCCACCAGAGTTTGCTGGAGCTCATTCTCCATAATCTGCACAGAGGTTAGCATTCATCTTACCATCAATCTTACAAGCCATTCCAACTCCTTCCCAAGTCATACAACCCCATATCATCACTGATTCTCCTCCAAACTTCATAGTTCCCTACACCAACCTATTATTAAGGCCCTCTCCTGTTTTTTTCCATGTCCATTTCTTGCCATCTGACCCAATGCAATTAATTTTGGTCTTATCTGACCATATGATATGCTTTCAGTCATCCACAGTCCAGTGCTGGTGACTTAGAGCAAAGTTCAAATGCTCTTTTCTATGATGTTAGAAAAGAAGTGGACTTTTTTTTTTTACCACAGCCTTTATTCCAGCTTTTTTGAGATGTCTTCTCATAGTCTGGGAAGAGATGGAATAGTTATTGCCATCCTGGAGTGTTTTGGCAGCTTGGACAGCATTCTCAGCCTTTCCAGTTCCAATAAGTCAAATAGTATATCACATATCAATGAGTGTAATGATAGATGGGTGACCACCAGAGGACTTGAGTAGGTCAAGACAATGCAATGCTTGGAGTGTAGTCTGCTAATAGTGGATTGGTTGAAACCAGTAGACTGAGCAATTTGATGGGTTGAATGACTCAATTGCAAAAGAGAAATAATATAAGCAGTTTACTTATTGGAAAGGGATTTTATGGTAGTGGAAGTAGAAAATGCAATGGTGTTTGTATGTATTTACATCATGTTGAACCAACAATTGATCATGTGATCATTGCTTATATAATCTCTTGGCACAATATATAGTTTTAATATTTTAAAATGTTAGCAACAAAACTGATACAATAAGTATCCCAGTTTAATTCCGGAATATTGCCTGATACAGTCAAAATTACCTAATCAATGTATATATATTTGGAATTCTCTTGATAATAGCTTTCTAATGATATCTGGATTCATGGGCATAGCTTCAATAGTTTACTAGATATTCACTTATCAATTAAAGTAATACAAATATTGCATCAGTTGCTCTTGATAATTGCAAAGGAAAAACTATACCTTTTCCTACTGACTATAATCTAAAACCTTCCCAAGAACAAACAGATGTTTTTTTTTGAACTTGTTATCAATTAGTCATCAGATCATTGCTCTATATTATACTTGGTATACAACCAGACCTAGTCTTTGCTATCATAAGAATGTCACAATTTTCTTCTAATCCAACAGAGGAACATTTGCAAAAGGCATTGCATATTGTGCAATATCTTTCTATTACGAAAGAACTTTGCATTTTATACTCCTCTCAAGGACCAAAGAATGGCTTTATTGCCTATAGTGACACTAACTGGGCTAGACACATTGAGACATCATGCTCAACAACTGATTATGGCATTTTTCTTGTTAACAGTGTTATTTCATGGTTATCCTGATGACAACAGAGAGTTAGACTTTTTTCCACTAAAGTAAAATATTATGGAATGACCAAAGTAGCAAAGCAACTTCAATGGATTTATAACTTATATAAAGAGTTAGGATTCCAACTTGGTCCCTTTCTTCTTTATGTTGACAATCAAGGCACAATATTCCTTGCCACAAACCCTGCCCAAGATGGTTACTCTAAACACATCCAAAAAGATAAGAATTATATCTATGAATATATCTCTGAAAAAGAGATAGAACTGTTTTATGTTTTAACAAATGAACAGTATATGGATATCTTTACAAAAAACTTGGAAAATGATAAGTTTACTCAAGGAAGATCTGCTTTGAAATTCATTTCCCTTCCATCCATGAAGTAATCTTCTAATGAGGAAGAGTGTTGAGAATATCCAGTATTCTCTTTGCTGATTCTCTTTCTATTATCAGAGTTCTAGGCTCTTACTTTGCCACATGGGCTACTTACACTATTCAGATTACTAGATGATTAGTTACACACTGACATCATACATAAGAGCTTCTATTGCCATTGGGCAATATCTATATCCTGATTACATAATCATTCTATGAAGTTCTATGGACTTCTTCTTATCTACTATACATAGAATATTTTAATATAGGTACAAACAAGGTCCTGTAGTATATAAGCATCACCCTTCTGCTTGGGCTAAATAAGCAGTTTTCGACTCTTCTATCACTTCCCAAACACTTAGTCTTGCAACCAGCTACCCCACCCTACCACCCTTATTTGCTGCTTGCATCCTCTTTGCAAACACATCATATTAGTGAGTTTCTTTCACTGATCTTATTTCTCTCCTGCTTGCACTATTGAAAGCCATCACCTCTCAATAGGAGTAGCTACAATAATATCTGAGCACATATAAAGAAGTCTGGTGAATTCCAGATTTAGATGTATAACTGGATGGACAATTCCAGTACTGAACAATAAAGCAGATAGTGTGAGATAAGACAAATACAAGTGAGAACAGCAAGTCAAATGTCATAAAAGCTCATAATAGAGCCTGATGACAGATGGAAAGAGAAATTAGATGCCTGTCATTGACACCTAATACAAGTGTTATATAGTCTGGGCATCCTCTAGGATTCTAAGATATAAAAATAAGATTAGATAGTGATAGTATCAGGAAACAAAGTGAAACAAGTTACAGTCAATTAGAAATGACAGCACAAGTCTAGCACTAACAGTATTGAGTGAATGGGGATGACTGAGATGATTCTGGTACTGAGCTTAGAAGGGAGTAGTTAGAATATATAAATAACATCTTAGACCATGCAGTAGAGAAGACAAGTAGTAAGTAGAAACGACAAATATCAAGTTAAAATAAGAAGAGAAGAAAAATCAACAAGCTAAATAGAAATAATAAAAGATATCACTAGATAGTAATACTGGACATAGTACTAGATAGTAGTCTGGTAAGTTAGTTCAATAGCAGATAAAAACATGGCTAAGGACTGCTCCAAGTCATTCTTCAGGGCAACTAAGGTCCATATCTTAAAGACTGAAATACTGGAGATCTCTAGCATGAAGGTGGAAAATTAGTCAGCAATCTTAATAACTCTGCATGAAATCAAGGTTGCATTGACTCCACTGTGCACTAAAGGAGGTCTGTCTCAATACATCTGCTCCTTTCAACCTTCACTCCCTTACGCTCTTCATCTCCATTTTCTTGTGTGATATCCTATTTTTTTCTACACTTGTAGACTTTGGCTCTTTTGATTGTTTTATAGATACTTCTTTCATTAATAATCATGGACTTTTAACCTACTCTGTACCTTTACTCCTACTCTGTTTGTTTGATGGAACTTCCAACTCAACCATCACTCAAGCCATCAATCTCTCCATTTGCTTTGAAACTGATGATATCACTCTGATGACATTTTATATTACTCTGCTTGATGGCTCCTGTTCTCTTGTGCTAGGACACAACTGGCTCACCTGCTACAATTCATTGATTGATTGGATTATAAGTAGTATATCATTCCACTCACCTGGACAGACTTTGCCAGCAACTCCAAACTCACTCCTGCAGCCTCTGGACTCACCTCCTCCAGCTGACCCAACTCCCTTTGATTCATTATATTTCTCCAGCCACATGGTTTCACCCATTGCAATAATCAGCACACCTGTGTTTGTGCTGGCTTGTTACATCAAGGGCTCTGTGCAATTCAGCCTGCAACTTCAGAGTCAGAAGAGTAATCTCCACATTTCCATCTTCATATCTGAGTCAGTTAACCTCTGTAGTTTCAGAGGACTACCACAACTTTGCAGATATGTTCAGCAAGAGCAAGGCATTCAAGCTCATTCTGCACCAAGAATATATAATCTTAAGATCAACTTAGAAGAAGGCACTGTTCCTCCATTAGACACCATCTATTTCTTTTCTACCTCTGAGGTTGAGTCTCTCTGGATATTCCTTGATAAACACCTCACCAATGGATTCATTCATTTCTCTTTCTCTGCCCATGCTACTCCAGTCCTGTTTGTCTGCAAGAAAGATAGTTCACTCCATCTTTGTATTAACTTCTGAGAACTCAACAACATCACAAAGAAAGACTGCCATCCCTTATTTCACATTTCCAATCTACTAGACATGCCTAGCTGTGCTAAGATCTACATTAAGATTGATCTTTGGCATGCTTATCACCTAGTCTGAATAGCTAAAGATAATGAATGGAAGACCTCCTTCTGGACATGCTATGGCTCCTATAAATGACTTATTATGCCTTTTGAACTTATCAATGCTCTGATAGTGTTCCAGTGGTTCATCAATGCCATCTTTGCTAATCTGCTAGATGTTTGCATGGTTGTTTACCTCAACAATATTCTTATTTACTCTGAGGACAAGGTCTCCCATAGGAAGCATGTCTGCAAGGTACTTTAACATCTCTGCAAACATGGACTTTATGTCAAATTTGAAAAATATGAATTTCACACCAACTCAACTGAGTATCTCAAATATCAACATTCTTCCTCTGGACTTACAATGTCTTTGAAGAAAGTCCAAGTAATACAAGATTGGTCTGAACCTCGAAAAATCAAGGATATGCAGTTCTTTCTTGGATTCATGAACTTCTACCATCATTTTATTCATAATTACTTCAATATTTCCATTTTTTTAATCTACCTTACCTGCAAATAACTCTATAGAACTTCTCTGACAACTATTGCTCTACCTTCCAGTAACTGAAAGATACCTTCACCTCTGCTTTTATCTTAGCACTTTGGGTTTCAGATGCTCTAATGATTATAGAAACTAATGCCTTCAATTATGCAATCACTAGCATTCTCTTGATCTGTTGCTCAAACAAAGAGATCCAGCCAGACACCTTCTACTCCTGAATGCTCCACATAGTAGAACTCAATTATGACACTTATAACAAGGAGCTGCTTGCCATTCATAAAGCTTTCCATACTTGGTGGCATTATCTGAAAGGCTCTGGAACTTCAATCAACATAGTTATGGATTACAAGAACCCCAAGTACTTTGTCACAACCAAACTCCTGATCCACTAACAGGCTTGATGGTCAGAGTTTCTCTTCAAATTCAACATGATTGTGTGTTTCTGTTCTGGATGCCTTGGAGCAAAATCTGATGCCTTAACTAGATAATGAGATATCTATCTCAAAGAGGAAGATAGAGGCTATGCTCACATCAACCTGTATAATTTCTGCCCCATCTTCACTCAGGAACAGATCACTGTGTCCCTAAGAGCTACCTGTCTTGCAACTCCAGTTCTTCAGGCCAGCCTTCTTGTTGACATCAAGTCACTCCATAACAATATCCTCTTCACCCTTTTCTCCAACTCCATTGCCTCCATTCATCTTTCTAACTTTGAAAACTCCCACTGGTCCATTGATACTGAAGAATTCCTATGTTTAAACAATTGTATCTATGTCCTAGATATCAATGATCTCTGTCTTCATGTTCTTTATTACAAGTACAATTATCTGATCTTTGGCCACTTTAGACAGAACCATATGCTAGAGTTGATCCATCAGGAATATACCTGGCTCAGTATTCATAACTTTGTCAAAGAGTATGTCTCCTTCTGTATGGCCTGCACCCATGCCAAGGTTTCTAGACACGAGCCCTGCAGACTCCTTAAATAACTCCCTATTTCTGAGAAGCCTTGAAACTCTATTTTCATGGACTTCATTAAACAACTCCCTGAGTCCTCTGGACATACCACCATCCTAGTTGTCCTTGACTGCCCGTCAATACAATATATCTTTATTTTGATAAACAACAAGATTACTTCTTCAGAACTCACCAAATTATTCCTTTTTCATGTTTTTTCAGAGTATGGAGTTCCCTTTCACATCACCTCTGATAGAGGCTCAAAGTTTGTGTTTTACTTCTTCTCCTTGCTTAGAAAAGCTCTTGACATTCAGCTATACTTCACCTCTGGTTATTATTCAAAAGAAAATGGTTAAACAAAGTGTATGAACCAAATGTTGGAACAGCATCTCCATCTCCATATCTACTGCAACTGGTCAGAACTCCTACCCTTAGCAGAGTTTACCTATAATAATGCTTCAAATATGACCACTAATGTTTCTCCATTCTTTATCAATAAGGGCTACTACCCAAACATTACCATTCACTCAAAATGAGATCTTATCTCCAATTGAGCACAAGAATACTTTGTAGATTCTGACACCCTCCACTAATACCTCCATAAGGAGATTGCTGCTGCCCAAAGTGATACCAAGGACCCACAGATGCTAAATGAACTCCAGCTTTAAGCTTCAAGATCAATGACCAGGTTTTTGTTAAAGCTAAGTACTTCCATTTTACATATTCATCCAAGAAGCTTGTGAAGAAGAACTTGGGGCCATACCCTATCATCACTCAAGCAGGCACACACACCTTTATACTCTGACTCCCTGACTCCATAAAGTCCATATATTCTATCTTCCATATATTATGATTAGAACCTACTGTCCCCAACACAATGTTGAAGATTCAGCCCACTGTAGATATACTTTACCTACGTGGTACTAACTTTCCTTATTCGGACACCATAGTAGTTACACATTGACACTGTGTGTCCTCTCCCTCCAGTCTCGTATTACTTGACTGGAGGTAAGCTACGATATACACTCATTTTGCATACCTTACTGACATAGGATAGCATACTCACTCATTATAGGTACATAGTCCCTTAGTCTCGTACTACTCGACTAGAGTGTACTCACTCATTATAGCCACACCTCTGGCTTTCCAACAGGTTATGAGCCCTGTGTAGTGCAGTGATAAAAGAGACTCCCTGGTTGTTGACTGGACCAGGTAACCAACAGATGACAGGATCTGAAGGGCTGCCAATAGCTTGTGCCTGACTGACTTGCTCACACAGACCTATGGTGAAAATTTAGTAGGGCTAACAACTGCCCGAAAAACTCACCTAATCCCCTTTATGACCATGACGAGTACAAGTAGGGACTACATATATCTGAACAACTCATTCGTATGCCATACTGCCCGAATTGAGGGGGTGACATGTGTCTACCAACCCAACCAGCACACCCACCACCACAGAAAGTCATCAGACATCATACCTCAATACCAAAGAGCAAGAGGAGAATCAGAATGAAGAATTAGAGGGGCCAGAAGAGTAAACAGACAACAGAGAGCAAAAGCACAACTACAGATAGTCCATTGCACAGCCACGGTCCGGCTCCAACCCCAACCAGCCAGCCACGAGGGCCAGAAGGATGACAGACGGCAGAAGCATGGCCACGGAATGACTACCATACAGCTGCAGTCCAGCCCCAAGGCACCATGAACCCTCAGTGAGCCAAGTTAAGAGGTACAAAGGGCAGAAAGACAATGAATGGCAGAAGCACGACCACAGAAGTCCACCGCACAGCCACAGTCCAGCCCCAGGAACCTGAAACGACATGCTAGACAGGTGAAAGGACTACAGAAGGCAGAAGCGCGGCCACAGAAGACCACCACACAGCCATGGTTCAGCCCCGGGCACCACGACCAAGTCAAATGGCTCACAATGAGACCATCAACACCCCAAATCCAAACGCAATGAACACCAGGCCAGCAGTGCCAACAGATAGTCACACAACCAAATCGAGGCCGAGGTCAACGAAACAGGTTAGGAAATGAGCATAGAAGCTCATAAAACAAAAAATGTGGTGAGCAACACTTGACCACAACCCCCACACTTACCAAAATCTGCCAGCACATCGCTCAAGGGGGAGCAAGTAGGTCATACAACGACTGATGATACTGATAACGGACAGTCGCAGGGTGTTATAGATGACCCAGACAGCATGATATACGACCATGAAAGATGTGTATAGTGACCAGCTACCACCCAGTTCGACCTAGAAGGTGAACTGACTCCCAGATGACAAAAGTTGATCACACGAGTGCATTGACAACCAACCCAAAGGGGAGATGGATACCCCCAAACTGTCAGAAGACCCTGTAGATATGCCGGGTGACGACGAGCATTATCCAGACACACCCACAAAGCCATCTAATGCAGCTGGAAGTGCGAGGACAGGAGTGGGGAACGAGGAGGCTGAGGAGGACGACGACAATGAAATGCATTAACCAGAAGAACCTATGGACCTACCTAACAGAGGCAAAGAACGACAGTGAGAGCGCGCAGACACAGCACATCATGTCAATCAAGGAGGAGAAAAGGAGTGTGAGTGCACACATACAATCAATGACGGCTAACGAAGAAAATGATCAGCACAGGTAAACAGTCGATGACGACGCACCTATAGACACACTAGATCAATCTCTACTACCAGAAAGAATCTGTGAACCCCACAGACAGACCCTAGAGCATCAAGCTCAAGAAGAAGTGGACAATGTTGACGAGCTTCGACGAGATGCGCACCAGCAGCAAAGTGGTCACCTTGGGAGCTGTGAGATGGAACGAGAATGGTTGAATGAGGCCAAAGAACTCACCTGAATGACCTGCACATGACAAGCCCCTGGACATTGAGCTCGAGGGGGTACAGAAAGAATCAGCAAGGATCAACGAAGCACATACCAACGCTGAAGCAGACACATGGGGACCACTGGGACATGATGAGGGTGCCAGAGGACACCATACAAGGCTGTCAGATGTGTCAGAAGAAGTCCCAGAGCAATCAGAGCCCAAGATGGAGGAATACTTACTAAAATAGGAGATCCAGATAAGCCAGACAAGCTGGGCAGCCAAGCGGCTGCACTAGGCGACTCCCACAGCCCCCAGGAACAACCTAGAGGCAGTCAGGATGAGCACACCAACGGGACGAACTCACCATATTGATATCCACACCTAGAAGGCCTAAAAGGCGAATGGATTGCGTTAGGAGACGCTAAGGGTGAAGTGTAGCACCAGACCAATGCAAAACGCATCAGATACAAAGGAGAAGGCCATGGGAATGCCAAGAATGAGACCGGCAATGATACAAACATGCTGAGTCAATATATAGCCCCAGGAGGTGACTTGACTGACCTGGAGGCAAGAAGAGATGCCAAGAGTGATCAGAGGCACTGGAATGGTGGCCAACATGATACAATAGATGGGAGACTGGGTGAAACAGATGGCACAACGAGTGGCACACACTGCAACTCAAAACGAGTTGAAATACGACCACTAGCTAAAAGCAAGGCAGGTCAGCATGAGCAGTGCCAAAATGTGATTGCACATGTACCTGAGGTGCCCAAACCACTTCCTACCAATCACCAACTCTTTACCAACAATCTGTACCCACCGCATTGATATGAGAAGCTCAAATAGGCTATAAAAGCGCTAGTACAGGCACCGGACTCACCAGGACACATGGTCACACCAAGGCCCCATTAGGCAGCCAGAAGGGATCAGATATGTCTTATATACCATCCAGACAATAGGAGGCCAATCCAAAGCCATAGAACACACAAATGGTAAAATCAGAATGATTGAGGATAACCAAGCATGCACTTAGTGGCACTACCTTCTGCACACTGCAACTTACCATGTATGGACACCACTCAAGCACTGCCACTCTACAGACACCAAACACTTGATTTTGAACTAGATATATTCACTTTTTTCATACAGGTACTATTTCCTCTTTTATCATATTTTACCCTTTACTGCAGATCTGTATTCACATCAGTCTGAGGGGGTGTGTTGGAGATTCAGCCTGCTGTAGATATACTTTACCTACGTGGTACTAACTTTCCTTATTCAAACACCGTAGCAGTTACACGTTGACACTGCATATCCTCTTCCTCCAGTCTCGTACTACTCGACTGGAGTGTACTTACTCATTATAGCTACACCTCTGACTTTCCAACACACAATTCTGAACCTGATTTAACCTCCATCACCTCTGGTAGAGGTTGAGGAAGAACTCAAATATGAAATCACAGAGATTCTAGACTTAAAAATTGACCATAGATATTGAAGTTGTAAACTCCTGTATCTGTCTCAGAACTCATTACAGATTTTCACTCCCAATATCCAGGCAAGCCTGGTCCACACTCCACTTAGCTTGCTCTGGCCTAATCTTAATTAAGATTGAAGAAACTGGACTTATACATATATTCAGCTTACTATAGCTAAGTATGATTTTCACTGGATGTTGTGGTATACTATATGTATCATGTTGATATTAGTTATTGGAATGCTTTTATACCTTACTATAGAAGCCATTTTACACTTGAGTAAATGCTTATTTGAACCTCTGACTAATCATAGGATCTCTATTGGTCTTTGTCCTACTATTGAGTAAATGCTCACTTTGAATTCTTAATCTTTGAACTTTTTACAAAGACCATTCTTATTCTTACCTAGGTCAAGTATAATAGTCTATAATATTTGCAGACTAACACAAATTCATCACAAATTATAAAAAAATAGTTGTTTAGTCCCCTATTGAAGATAACAACAGATGTACTTTATTTCAAACTTATTGCAATTGCCAGCTTTCTTAACAATATGTGCAGCTATATTATGAAGAAGTGTTATAATAATAATAATAAATAACTTGAAGATATATACTGCTGCCAAAAAGTATTAGTATCAAAATTGATATTAATAATATGGATAACATGTCTTTTATTCTTAAAATCTTTTTTAAATTTCAAAATTATATCATAGTTTCAAAATGATAATATAAGATATTAGCCATTGTTATAACTATATAACAACTAAATAATTAGCCTCAAATATTACATAATCTGCTTTAAGTCATATATTAGTTAATAAATAATAGAAATACTATCTACTAATCTGATCTTTTTTATAAAATTATTAATAATCTTTTCTAACTTGATTATATATTTGATATAAACTAACTGCTTAGAGTTATATATTTGGCAGTTGTTAAGTATTAGCTACATATTGTTTAAAAGGATTTTTAAATATGAGTATTGGTTTGTATTAAGCCTATGTTTCATAATATCAAGATCTAGAATAAAAGTTAAAAGATATTTTGAAAAAGAAAAATATGACCAACTTATAGATGATCAAGTAATCTTATCATAACTAACTATACTAAGCAACAAAACTAATGCAATATTTATATTACTTTGATTGATAAGTAAATATATAGTGAACTGTTAAAGCTATGCTTTTAAATCCAGATATCATTAAAAAGCTATCATCAAGAGAATTTCAAAAATATATATATTAATTAGGTAATTATTACTGTATCAGAAAATATTCTGGAATTAAACTAGAATACTTATTATATTAGTTTTGTTGCTAATATTTTAAAATATCAAAACTATATATTAAGTCAAGATATTATATAAGAAATAGTTATATAATAAATTATTGGGTCAAGATAATATAAATACATATCTTTTCCCACTTCTACCACCATAAAATCCTTTTTTAATAAGCAAACTACTTATGTTATTTCTCTTTTGCAATCAGATCATTCAATTCATCAAATTGCTTAGTCTACTGGTTTAAACCAATCTACTATCAGCAGACTATGCTCCAAACATTGTCCTAACCTACCCAAGTTCTCTGGTGGTTGGTTATCCATTATTACTTCCATTGACATATAATATGTTATTTAGCTTATTGAAACTGGAAAGGTTGAGAATGCTGTCCAGATTACCAAAACACTCCAGAATATCAATAACTACTTCATCTCTTCTCAGACCATGAGAAGATATCTCAAGAAAGCTGGAATGAAGGCTGTGATAGGCATGAAATATCCACTTTTATTCCAATGTCATAGAAAGAAGTAATTGAACTTTGCTCTAAGTTATTAGTATTGGACTGTGAATGACTGGAAGCATGTTATATGGTTAGATAAGACCAAAATTAATTGCATTGGATCAAATAACAAGAAATGGGCATGCAAAAAGATAGGAGAGAATCTTAATAACAGGTTAATGTAGAGAACTATCAAATTTAAGAAAGAATTAGTAATGATATGGGGTTGTATGACTTGGGAAGGAGTTGAAATGGCTCACAAGATTGATAGTAAGATGAATGCTTTCTTCTCAAAAGAAGACTTGCAAAGTATTCTAAGTCACTCAAGGGAGTAATAGAGCTCTAGAAGAGAATCAAGGATAAGTAGTACAAGATTGAGGTGGCTCAGTGTCAGGCATTGATTGAGAGTATGCCTAGGAGAGTTCAAGAGATAATCAAGGCCAAAGAAGAATATACTGCATACTAGTTCATAATATCCTTGATGTTAGCAACAAAACTGATATGATAAGTACTCCAGTTTAATTCCATAATATTTCCTAATATAGTAATAATTAGATAAAAACAGCATAGAGAATAGAATTCTGGACTTATAACATAAAGTTATTATAAGATCTCTTTTTATTATCATGGTTGCTAGTATTCTATTGTAATTTTTAAATTTAAATTTATTGATATTTCTTCTAGATAACTACAATGATAGACAAATATATATTAAATTGAATGCAAATATAATATAATATAATAGCTTTTGAATTATTAAAGCCATTTTTGATTTGACTCAATCAAAAAACTATATAAATAATAGTGAAATCTTTGAAAATGTTTTTAAATATATGAATTGAGTTCATTGACATATAGAGAATACTAAGTACTATAACAAGAAGAAAGTCAAGCTTGTTCTCTAATACCCTGGCTATTATAACAATGTTATTAAAAGCAAATAACAGATATTAGCCTAATTTTTAATAAGCAGAATTCAAAGTTTTCTTGTAAAGAAGTTGGTAGTTTCTATTTATTAACACAAAATATTCCATTCTATATATATCTTAAAATAAAACATAGAAAGTAAATCTTATTCAATATATATGAGCAAATAATATGGAATCTTTAAAGATAATTAAACTAACTTGCCATATTATAGTCTTCTTTTTTAAGTTTATAAAATAAATCAATTTAGCAAGAGTTACATATGTGAGATAGTATAATAAGACTCATTGCTTGAATATAACAAATAGTTTCTAAAGCTAATTAAATAGTATCTAAGTTTATATATTGCTTGTTCTTTATAGTTATTTGACAGTACAATATATGGGCTAGATTCAAGAAATTAACAAGATCAAATGTATTGTTTTTCAGGAACAAGAGCAGAATAGCTTTGAGACTAGAAGCACCATTTTCAATATTCTTCTTTATAAGAGAGTAGCAAAAAGTCTAATATAAGCAGACTTTCAAAGAATATTTGCTGGCTAGCTTGCTTAGTATCTTGACTATAGACTAATTATAATGGAAATCACAGCATATTAAAACAAGTGGATTTAGAAATCTAAACTTAATATGGCTTGAAGATAATAAAGTTTCCAAGATCTTGCATACTTATTATAATATCATTGAGTTTGAAAGATACTAGAAGATAGGCCTGCTAGTGTTCTTACATTTATATTGGCTCTTTAATTGAGCTAGTATTTCATTTGATAAAATAATAACATGCACAAAGAAAATTCTTTTAAAAAGATATAATAATAGTAATAGGCTTAGATTGATTTAATAAGGCTTGTAGTCATGGTACAAACTAATCTTAAAACCCTAGTAGTACTACATCAAGCTAGTTATTAAAAAATCATATTGGAAGCACTTGCAATTGATAATGTTAAAACAGATAATAATATTATAGTTATGAAGATATATGTAATGGATAGTCTATAGATCATTCTTATAAAGCAGCTCATTGCTGGCTTGAGTTGTGGTCTCTTTATGCTTAACATATGGTTGATAAATCTGATAGTAGATTCTATTTGATAATAAAATAATAATTGTAAACACAAAAAAAAAGACACTACTTATTTTATCTTGAGTTTAAATAAAGTATCAGATAAAGCAATAGATAAGTGTGTTTTACCTAACACTTTTCTAAAATTAATATTAAGTACAAATTTTAAGAAGATATAGAAATTAAAAGTAGAGAACATGCCTGGAATATATTTTCAAAGATAAATATTGATTTCTAACTTTTTTAATATAAAGAAAAGTTATCTATGTTAATACTGACACTTGATTATGGTGATAGCTCTTTAACTTGAATCTAATTTTGTAATTTTCTATAAGTGGTTTTTGAAGTCAAGTAAATGCTAGTAGATCATGGTAAATATGTTAAAAGCTCTAATTATGAATAATCAAGAATATATTAAAAGAATATAGTATATATATAAACATATAGCAAATATATTAGATTATCTTATAATAATTCAATTATTCTATTTAGATCATATTTTTTCTTCTTAATTGAAAGTTATAATTTAGCAAGCTCACTTTTAAGTTTTTGATTTGTTTCTTTAAATTATGTAACTTTTTTAACTAATAGACTTATATGTTAATACAATATGGATAAAGAAAATATACTTACACTTTCTTTCTATATATAAAAAAAGTCAATCTTAGGCTATTTATTTTTTCATTAACTATATGCTCTAATATAATATATTAATCATGAAGACCTTTAATAATAGTTACTAATATAAAGAAAATCAGAGAGAATAATATTAGCTAGTATTATAGCAAATATACTTGATTATAATTTCTATATATTAAAATCTATATATAGAACTATTTATATTTAATAAGAAATCTATTCAATAAATATATATTATTACATTAACAAAATAAAGTAAAAATAGCATATTTTATATATTACAAATAGAAATTAACTATTTGTTAAGACTTAAGATTTCATGCTCTTTCAATCCTTGATTATTCTTTAAATCACTTTAATTAAATTTCTTGTGATTATATTATATACTTATCACTTTTCTAGTTAATTTTTCTTGATATGATTATTCTACCCTTATAAAAGCAACTTTGATTGTTTTTATTTTTACTGTAGCTGATTTTTATATATATGTTACTTTAGAAGTATACTATTTCATTTATTCTCAATTACTTATAATAAACTTTGAATCTATATATATTTTATATCCTTTTAATATATTTATATATTCTCTACTCTACTCCATCCTTAAGTTCCTTAACTTATTCTAATCCCTATGATCTTTGACCTTTGAAAATTACAAGTATAAAAATATAGTAACTGTAAAAAAATATCTTATTTCAACATAGGGTACAAAGTGCCCTGCAATTACCTGTGGAAATTTCACTTAGATTATCTAATGCTAAAGATAGTAATCACTCTCAGCTATAAATTGGTCTCTTGGTTATATAATTTGACTTAGTGGCTATAAAGATATGAATATGCCCATTTTAAAACAATAATATTATTAAAAGAATTTATTTACTTTTAAATTAAAGACCAGAATCTTGGTAAGATAAATGGTAATTGACTATATTCAGCACTACAAATAAAAATCCATATATAAACATTGTTTCTAAGTTTAAAAAAGCTCCCACACTTCTTAACTTTCAACCACTATCATGATTGGATCTTTTTCTTTTACTTAGTAGGGTAGTATCCTTTTTATACTTAATACTGGCCAGTCTGATAAAGATATTGCCAGAAAAACTAATGCTGGTCACTCTACAATATCTAGGCTTTGCTCCAAGTATCACTTTGGTCTGTTAAAGTCTCTTAAAGGTTATTCATCCAAGCTTTCTTCTACTAATGTTTATTATACTCAATATCTTATCTTCTCAGGCAAGACTGAAACTGCTATTCAGATAAGCAAAGCTCTCACTAGCATCATTGAGTAACCCCTTTCTATTATGACTTACTTTTTTTCTTTGCTTGCCACATCTGTGATTACTGTTGCAATTAATCCAATTGGATGCTATTTCTTTTCACTGATAACTCATCATATTTCACCTTATTCCATAGCTTTTTACTTGCTTTATCATCAGTTAACCTGCCCTTATAATTCCTTATTGTTCTCTTCAATTCTATGGTTACCAATACCTGTTTTTCTACATTTCCTTTCTTGGCTCAGATATATAAATCTTTATCTTATATTCTATACAGTAAGCTAGAGCTCCTTTACTCCTTTCTTCCTTTGTATCTCCATTCCCTTGGAATACATTGTATTACTGAAACTCTTCAAATTCACTAAATTCTTGAATTCTTAATTGTCTCCAAGGATTCTTCTTGCATATCATTGTTCTACACTTGGATAGATGCTTATCTTGAACCTCTGGCCAACCTTTAGGATCTCTATTGATCTGGTGTTACCATTGAGTGCACATACTCTCTGAACCCTTGACTGCCCTTGCCCAAGACCTTGTCTATGCTTTAAACATTCCTAAAGCTTCCACTTCACCCTCATCTACTTTAGTCATTTGAACCAACCCCTTTCCAGACTTCCTATGATTGAAGATCCCTATTGTCCCAATTCTCCAATTACTCTCTCTTTATACCCTGAACACTTTGATGGTAATAACTCAAAAGCTGTTTCCTGGATAACTACCATCATCTTCTATCTCATGGTTAATAATAGCATATACATCACTGATGAGAACAAGATTATCTTCACCCTCTTTTACATGACCAAAGGCTTAGCAGTAACCTGGGCCAACATCTTCTGCCTGAATGCCCTTTCAGGCTTTACCCATGTTCTTGAAATCTTTAATGACTTTGTAATCAAATTTAGGAAAATCTTTGAAAGCAGAAACACTATTGCTGCTGCACTTGCCTGGCTTACTGCCACCAGGATGCACTATAGCAAAAACAAGAAGAGATACAAACCATTCATCACAGAATACAATGCCCTGTTCCTAGATCATACTAGCCAAGTAAAGATTACTGACCAAAACATGCTGATCAGTTTCTACTTCATAGAAATACTCACCTAGTTAATAACCAGGATCCTGATGCTTAACACTGTCTCCACTACCCTTAATGACTGGTGCTCAAAAGCAGTCACCTTTATTAGCAGATTCAGACAAGTGAGGGCCATTGAAGAGTATAACTGAGACCTTAACAAGCCAACCTCCTATTGATCCTTCTCTGAACACAAAAGGTCTGAAAGGGACCCCAATGCCATGGAGATTGATATTGTTAAAATAAAGAAGCTCACCTTGAAGGAAAGGAAATGCTGCATTGAGAAAGGACTATGGTTTCACTGCTGAAAGGGTGGCCACCTTAGCTCTGCCTGCTCCAATTTCCCCTTCTCCTTAAAGCCACATGTTAACTACACCAAGAAACTCAAGGAAGACCATCTCAAACTGGAAGAAATTGAGTTAGATGATGAGAACACCATAGCAAGAGTTTTTTCTTAGGTTTTTAAATCAGAGGCTTCAATTGATGTGAGCCCTTTCCTCTTCTTGCAATGCTGTAACTGTATCTACATCTCCTAGATCAATGAAAATCTTCCTTTAACTTGTAAAATCCTTGATACTAATGCCCTAATTAATTCCAGGGCTAACCTTAACTATATCAACTGGCAGTTTGTCTAAAAGAATCATCTTTCAACCCAATGCCTTGACTTCCCTATCCCTGTATGAAATGTTAATGCTTTGCCCAACAAAAATGATAACATTCACTATACTATTACCCTCTATATCAATATTGAGAGGATTGCCCAGAAAGCCCTATTTTATATCATGTCCCATGGCAACCAGAATGTCATCCTTGGATCCCCCTAGCTCTGGCTCTCTAAACCTTCCATCAACTGAAAGAAATAAATCTTGTCCCTTGATAAAAATCTTTACCAGTCCAAGGAACTTTACTTCAAATTTATCTCAAACTCATCCAGACATGATAAAGTCCCCAGATACCACAGAACTCCCCCCTCCCCTTCAAGAACAATACAAACAACCACTGCTAATGCTTATCTCTATTATATCCATCAAATCATTTGTTGTGATTTCAGGTTTCTTCCTGTCAACTCCCCAGTCATTGCCAGACTTTACCATTGCAACCAGACTCACCATAGCCACTGAGAAAGCAAAACCCAAACCTACTCTTCTCTTTAAACACTCTGAACTCACCTCTATCTTCTTTGAGAAGGAAACTTGTTATCTTTCATCAAAGTGTCCCTATAACCATGAAATTAACCTTGACAACTTGTTCACCCCCAAAGTTGAAAAACTCTACCCCCTCTTTCCAGAAGAACACAAAGCTACTGAGGATCTTCTTGATGAAAACCTTAAGGTAGGAAAAATCCACCCCTCAAACTTACCCCAAGCATTTCTCTTTTTCTTTGTCAAAAAAAAAATGGCAAGCTTCAACCTTGCCAGGACCATTGCTATCTCAATGAACACACTATCTGAGATGCTCACCCCTTCTCTCTTATCTCTGACCTCATTAATAAGCTTGATGGTACCAAACTCTTCATCAAGTTTGGTGTCCATTGGGGATACAACAATGTCTGCATCAAAGACAGACACTAATGAAAAGCTGCCTTTGTCACCCACAAAGGCATCTCTGAACCCCTCATTATGTTCTTTGGCATCATCAATTCCTCCACCACATTCCAATGATTTATGAATGACTTCTTCAGAGATATGATTGCTGAGAAATGGCTTGTCATTTATATAGATGACCTCCTTATGTTCTCTTTTGATGAGACTACCCATATTGAACAAACACAGTAAGTCCTTGCCCATCTTCAAGAGCTAGACCTTTACTTAAAACTAGAGAAATACATCTTTGCCTCCTCTGAGATTGAATACCTTGGGATAATCATCAAACCTGGTTGACTTGCCATGGACTTCATCAAACTTGATGGCATTGCCAAATGGCCTATCCCCACCAAAGTCAAAGATGCCCACTTCTTTCTTGGCTTCACCAACTTCTACTGATGATTCATTCCTGACTACTCCACCATTGCCCACCTCATTGATCTCACCAAAAAGAACCTCATCTGGAACTGGACTAACCCCTGCCAGCAATTCTTCAAAACCCTCAAATATCTCTTTCTCAACAAACCAGTTCTTTACCTCCCTGACCTGGCTAAACCCTTTGTAATTGTGACCAATACCTTAAAGTTTACCTTTGGAGCTATCCTCCTTCAAACTGATGCCAATGGTGATTGGTACCCCATGGTCTTACCTCTTCTAGTTATTCTCTTCAGTGAAGAAAAACTATAACATCTATAATAGAGAGAGCTCCTTGCCATTTTCTCAAAGCCTGGAGATATTATCTTCATAGCTTCTTTTTCCCAGTTTAGGTCTTTACTGATCATAAGAACTTAATCTACTTCTGCCAGGCCCAATACCTAAACTACTGTCAAGCCAGATGACTCCTTGACCTTGCAGACTTCAACCTTAAAATGGTTCATGTCCCAAAAGAACTCCTCTCAGGCCCTAACATCCTCTCTTATTGTTCCAACCTCTTATCTGAAAACAAAACTGATAATAAAGGAACTGTCCTCCTTCCCCACTTTCTCTTTGTTTGAGTCATTGACATAGCCCTCTTTAATCATATCACATCTTCCTTCAAGGAAGACCCCTTTGTCCTACATACCCCTCAAGGACTCAATGAAGACATGCCCCCCTTCCTTTACTCTTGCCTCAGTGACTAGCAAACACACCAATGGCATTTTCACTTACAAGGGACATGCCTATGTTTCACCTGACAAACCCCTTTGCCATTTTATCCTCCAATGATATCATAATCATGAAATCACAGGCCACCCTTGCTTTCTCAAAACTCATCAACTTGTCTCAGCTGAATTCTGGTGGTCTGGACTTCCCCAGTATATCTGAAAGTACATCAAAGGCCATGCTACTTGCCAGCAAAACAAAGTGAATATCTATCCTACTGTTCCACCTCTAACATCCATTGTCTTCTCCTGCACCTGACTTTTCCAACAGATCTCCTATGATCTTATCACTGACCTCCCTACCTCCTTAGGTTTCAATTCTCTATTAGTTATGGTGGACCATGGACTTACTAAGGGGGTAATTCTCTGCCCCATGAAGAAAACTATAACTGCCAAAGGAATAGCCTCCCTTTGCTTTTACAAAGTCCACCTCCACTTCAGCCTGTTCAACAAAATTATCTTGGATCAAGGCCCACATGTGGAAACAATTCTAGATCTTGGGCAGATAAGATCTCCTATGCTGAATTCATCCACAATCACCACCCCACTCTGTGACGCTTGGATTGCATCCAAAGGATGGTCCATGTTTTATATTCATTACCTGATCATCACATGCTCAATACCCATATAGTGCACGAGCAGTGCACAGCATTGAAGTGCCCACTGACAATCATTAAGTTCGTCACCTCTTCTTTCAATAGTCATAGGCAAACACATGTTTAGAGTATGGCTCAGAGTATACTATAACCTACAGACAGAGCAGCAAAGGTACTATGAAAAATATTGATCCTAGCAGGAAGAGGGCTAGTCAGTAAAGTGGGGCAAGATCAATACAGCTATCTCACCCTGGACAAATTTAGTATGACCACCTGGTCAACTACAATTTGCCATCATGCGTAGTAACTGACTGACCACCCATGCGAACATTACATATTTGAGAGTTTCCTGCAATGCCATGGAATAGAGTCGAGCTGGAAAATAAGGGTATGCTGCAAATGGGTCTGATGCCGTATTGCTAGCCACTAATGGGCACTGTCTTTGTACTGCAAAAACAAAAGAATCTTCTTCCTCGTAGATATACTTAAGGGCTCGACAATCGATTTCCCTGAGGAAAAAAAAGTATGAGTGAGTTTCCAAGGTGGGTGGATGCACAACTGTAGACAATCCTGATCTGGTCCTTTATATGCACATAAAGAATAGCTGTCTTGCACTTGATAATGCATTGAGATCATGGGGAACTTTTGTTGCCTTCTGGTCATTGAGTTTAGTCACCACTAGACCATTATGGATGATATTGTGGTTAGCATCTGAAGAGTGGTATGCATGATCAAGTAATATCTTGCATTCATGGATGGTGGTTGGGCAGTCTAGGCAAGATAACCGGGACCAGAGCTTTGCTCCCTTTAGATACAAGGAAAGAATACTGATTTCGAGCTCTCCTGTAATGTAGATGTCCTGAATTTGATAGAATAGCAGTACCATTATTTACACACCTGTTTTATGATTGTTAGGGAGTCGTTAGAGGATGCCAATGAGCCACTCAAAAGGGAATGTCCACCATGAGTGGACTGGGCCAAAGAGGATGAGATAGTCGTAAATATGGAATGATGCATGGTGATTGGGTTGAAGATTGAACTTTGGAAAGCAGGTCTTTAGATTCCCAACATAACGAGCAATGTATGAGCGGTAAGCACAAGCCCTCTGGGCACTTGTTGTTTGTGTGCAAGCAAGGTATGCTGCTGAAATGAGTTCCATAGTGCTTTTAAGAGCCAGTTTGTTAGATGACTGAGGTGGACTTGCTGTTAAGGGGTCTAGAAGCGTTGGGTATTCCCAGGAAGGTCAGGGAACCAGTTCTGGAGTCCACTGTGAGTAACCAAGAATATATTGAGAGGATATAAAGGATGTACAGACCTGGAGTTCACTGTGAGTAACCAAGGAGGAAAAAACAGTGGAGTTCCAGGATAAGTGCGGTTCTGGAATAACAAGTGTAAACAAAGAGCCACAATGAATGTGAATGTATTAAGGGTCGCTTCTGTATGGGTAGAGCGACCATATTAAGGTGAATGAACTAGGAAAAGTGGCGAGTATCTAAAGTGACCATAGGGAATTCAATGGGAGCAGTTAGAACATCAACACAGCATTCAAACAGTGCCAAATCAGAAATCTTAACACTTGCTCCTCATAAGCTGATAAGTGCAAGTGGGATATAAACAGTGATAAGAGACCTCCATTCATCTGCCTTGATTGTTCCTGCTGCTGCATCTCCAAAATTGTATGGTATAGGACCAAACCATGATGGTTTCGAAAGGTCACGGATGATGTCCTTGACCTTTGCAAGTACTATGCTTGTTTCGAGATCATGGGCCCCTAGCAGCTCATTGGCAGACAAGGCAAGTAGTGAACGCTTCAGAGGTGGTAGGATCAGGAGAATAGGTGATGGCATGGTCAAGGGTACCCTTGATGTAGCGGAAGACATGCTTGACAGCGTTCGAATGAGGTATTCCTGGATTAGAGATATAGGATGCGAGTTTGGCAGCAGCATAAGCAATATCAGGTCGAGTGGTGCATGAGAGATACTGCAAACAACCAACAGCACCTCCATAATCGACGGATTTCATGAAAGCGCGCTCATCTGCTGTACCAGGAGCCTGATGACGAGCGAGGCAAAGGCCAGGATCCATGGGTGTGGTGACAGGCTTGCAATCTGGCATGGCAAAGCGAGAGAGCATATCAACGCAATACTGACGCTGGGAGATGCGAATGGAGCGATTTGGGCGATCGTGATCGATCTTGATGCCCAGGATCTCCTTAGTTGGACCAAGATCACGCACTTTAAAGTGCTTATGCAGATCGTCCATAGTGCGCTTGATTGCATCCAAGGATTGAGATGCAAAGGTCATGTCGTCAACAAAGACAGGGAGGATGATGCGGACATTGTCCCGGGTGTAGATATAGACTGCAGGATCGGAATAGGTGCGTTTATAGCCAATAGATTGGAGAATAGCGTGCATCTTTGTATTCCACCGGTTTCCACCCTGCTTAGTGCCATAGACAGCCTTGTTAAGCTTGCAAACGAGTTCTCTGGGGTCACCTTCCAGAAATCCTTCAGGCTGCTCCATATAGACATCACAGTCGATTTCGCCGTTCAAATAAGCATGTGAGATGTCAAGAGACCAGAGATGGAGATCATGAAGGGCAGCCAAGGCTAGAATGATGCGAAGTGTTGGCAAGCGCACAGTAGGGGTAAAGACCTCTAGATATTTGAATCCAGGACGCTGATTAAATCCCTGAGCAACAAGGCCTGGCTTATATCGCTCAAAAGAGCCATCAGCATAGAACTTTTTGGTAAATACCCACTTGGATCCAATGACAGGACGTCCAGATGGTCTGGTAACGAGGGACCAGGTACCATTTGATTTGTGGGCGGCCAACTCCTCCAGCGCAGCCTGACGCAATTCATCACCATCTTCTCTCTTCATTGCTTGCACAAAGGTTCTGGGGAAGGTCTCTTTGACAGAGAGAGAAACAATGTCTGCATCCTCATCGTCCTCATCAGACTCATTAATGAGTTGAGCTGGACTCAGCTTCCACCATTCTCTAGGAGGATTCCTGTGTCTTGCAGGGAGTCTAGCACCAATACCAATTGGACTATGGGCCGCAATGGGAGGCTGAGGAAGTGGAGATGAAGGTGGAGTAGGTGCTGGAGTGTCTGGAGGCGTGGCTGGAGGCAAAGCAGGTGGTTGATCATGTCCATCAGGATGATTCTCCCCCCCAGGAGCAGGCAGCTGCGGAGCCATAGGATCACTAGGGTCCTCAACTTCATCATAAAGAGTGGGTGTGATGTAGGGTGGAGTTGGGGCACGAGGAGGTATGTCAGATTGCTGAGGACGATGCATGCGAGATAGGAAATAGCGTTCATCAAAATCAGCTCGTTCTGATATGATGGTGCACTTGGTGGTTGGGTTGTAGAATTTCCATCCCTTATAACCCTGGGGGTAACCAATGAAGACGCATTTCTCATAGTGAGAAGACAGCGCATTGCGCTTATCCTTCTGCAAATGCACATAGGCAATGCATCCCCACACCCTGAGATGTGATACATCCGGTTTGCGTCCATTCCAAAGCTGATAAGGAGTGGCATTGTCGACAGCAGAAGTAGGACATCTGTTCCACACATGGACAACAGCAGCAAGAGCTTCGCCCCAGAATCCCATAGGAAGGCCAGATTCATCGAGCATGGCAGTAATGCGCTCAGCCAAGACACGATTAGTGCGTTCTGCAACACCATTTTGCTGACGACGAGCACGAACAGTATGCTGTCGCTCTATGCCGCACTGAGTGGTGAAATCGAGCATAGCATTGCTCATATACTCCCCTCGTTTGTCATCTCTCAAGGTCTTCAGTTTGCGCTCAGTCTGGTTCTCAGCATAGGCTTTGAACTGCTTGAAAGTGTTGAAAACGTCCGATTTGGCTCGCAATGGCATAACAAATCAATATCTTGAGTAGTCATCGATGAAAGTAACCCATGAGCGACAGCCAGATAATGTCCTGTAGGGTACTTCATGTAGATCTGTATGGACAAGCTCAAGAGGTCGAGAAGCGCGCCATTCTGAAGATGGAAATGGATTTGCGTGCATCTTGCCAGCCAAGCAAGGCTCGCACACAGGATCAGGCGGAGTCTTGACATCCAATTTCAATCCAGTCACCATATTGCGCTCAATCAGTGCTTTCCCACCTGCCACATTGTGATGCGCCAGACGACGATGCCAGAGAGTGAGATCAAGTGGAACTGTGACTGCCGGGTGCGCTTGTTCACTAACAGGAACTGTAGTACCATCCAAGAACGCAGCATTGTTGCGATTAATGGTCGCCATAAAGAGTGGTGGCCCAGGAGGACGAGAGAAGACCATATGGGTGGAATTGATATTGACAAGGAAGCCAGAATGGCGAGTTAAGTACAGGACTGAGAGGAGATTGTTTCTGAGATCAGGGACATGCAGGACACGAGTGAACTCGACCGCTCTAGCACTCCTTCCCTCAATAATTGGATTAAAGACTACAGACCCAACTCCAGCGGAATAAACCATGGTGTTGTCCGCCAATTTGATTGGTACGCGTTTTGGGGTATAATTGCGCAGCCAATGGCGATGAGGTGTCATATGAGAAGTGGCACCTGAGTCTGCATTCCAATCAAGATCAGCATCGAGCTGAATTGAGGAGGAGGTAGGGTCGGAGGTATCACTGGAACGAATACTCGCATTTCCTGCATGTTCAACAACGTCCTTGGCATCCTTGGAGGCAGCAGAGGCGACATTGGTAGCAGCAGAAGTGGGTGAGGTGGAGGCAGGGTTGTTAGCAGTGGTCTGGGCCTGGTTAGGCTTTCTTCCCTTGTGCTTAGAGTTCTTGTAGTTATCCCTAGCACATTGCAATGCGAAGCACTTGCAAGAACAATAACCAGACTTGTCACAGAAGGTGCAGGGGAGATTTGGGTTGCAAGAACAAGAGGGAGCGCCAGCAGAAAGGACAGAGTCAGAAGAGATGGGTCCAGAGCCATGAGGACGAGGGCGACAATTGATTTCCTCTGTTTGGAAGGCAGCTTTGACCTTCTCCTTGTCGAGATCAGTGAGAAGCGCAAGTGAAGAGGTGAAGTGGTAGAAATCAGGACCAAGGGCACGAATCATGGCCATACAAGCGAGTTCATCGTCGAGTTTGGTCAATGTAAAGGTAGAATCGCGCAGTTCCTGAATCCTAGCCATTCCCTGCTCGACTCTGGCAGTCAAGGCAGTAAGGGACTCCTCAGGACGCTTCCTGATGCTAAAGAACTCATCATAGGCAACAAAGCGAGTTCCAGGCTTTTGTTGGACATAGAGGGTTTGGAGAGCAATCCAAGCAGCAGTAGGGTCGTCCTGATGCTTCTTAATATGAACGCGCTGGTCAGGAGCGACGTTGAGCAAGAGTTCACCAGCAGCCTTGTCCTGCTTGACATCCCAGGCATCCTGATCCACACCAGCTGCTGTAGGACGAGATTCCTTGCCAT